>JAHRHZ010000176.1:0-79137 GCA_024137785.1 Ginglymostoma cirratum
GCATCTTCTAAGGATGCCTACCCTGAAGAAGTTACCCTCCTCCCTCCGGACAAACCTCAGGGAATCTCTCTCCCACTGCAACTCTCTCATAATCTCCTCTCCTCTATCCATCCTCTATCTGCCTCCCCCTCTCTCCCTATTTATTTCAGAACCCTCTTCCCTTCCCCCATTTCTGATGAAGGGTCTAGGCCCAAAACGTCAAGTTTTCCTGCTCCTATGATGCTGCTTGGCCTGCTGCGTTCATCCAGCCCCACGCCTTGTTGTCTTGGATTCTCCAGCATCTGCAGTACCTTTTATCTCTAAAAATGTTATGACACACCTTTGGAGCAGGTGTGACTTGAACCCCAGCCTGCTAATCCAGAGGTAGGGACAATACCACAGCACCACAGGGGTTTTTTTTATTTTGACTTAAACCACCATTTATTATGATATACTTCCCAATTGAATGAGAATAACAGGATAGTTTTGATCCAGCGACCTCTAGATTTTGGACCCAACATACACTCATTGCACCACTCTGCTAGCCGCAGAGTCAGCTCATTGTTTTTGGCCAAATGTGTTTTGACAGACTTCTGGAGCAGGTGGGATTTGAATCCAGCCCTTCTAACCCAAAGATATGGACAGTGTCACTGTGCCACAAGATCTTAGTTGAAGCCACCTCTTTTATTAAAATCAACCTGTTATCAGACACGTTGTGACATGTCTGGGAGTAGTGAGACTTGAACCCAGACCTTATGGCTCAGAGGCAGAGAAGTTAAATCATCGTCAAGTCGCCCATTTGACAATGTCAAAAATTAACAAGCACTACCTGCCAAGGGCTATGCAGCAATAACAAAATACTGGAAGATGGGAAATGAGAGAGGAGATCAATTTGTTTTTCATCAACCAGTTTAAAGATTGACTACCTTTGCACCCAAGAATGCTTTTAATTGGGTCTGTGTTAAATCAGAATGTGGTCATTGATCCTGTCTATCTCTCACATGCAAAGTGAGTGCTCTACCACTTGAACTAATTTCCCTCCTAAAGGATTCAACTGTCAAGAGTATTTTTTGATATTTTTGATTAAACTTGTTCAGATTTGTTATTAAACATCTCTGGAGCAGGTGGGATATGAAATTGGGCGTTCGGTTCAGAGACAGGAAAGCTATCGTTGTACCACAGGAGCTTTCCTGGAAACAGCCTGATTTTTTTCTTTATTTGGTTAACTATTGAGAAGGGCCATATTTGAGGCTTCTTAGATATTTTTTAATCAATCTGCTCTGGGACATTATTACATTCGTAATGCAGATGCTGTGTGCAGACAGATGTAGTCTTGCTCCTTCAAACTAAAATATTTCAAAGCAATCCTCAAATCTGTGTTTTTCCAATGTTAATCCAACTCTTCTCACCTTAACCTGGTAATGAAGGCTTTTAAACTACTGTTCATTTGAGTGGTTTCTGAAGAAGGGTCCTGATGTGAAACATCAACTTTCCTGCTCCTCTGATGCTGCCTGGCCTGCTGTGTTCCTCCAGCTCCACATTGTGCTATCTCTTCATTTGAGTGGTATTTTCCAGATCTTCTAACTGTAGCATGTGAAACCAAAATTGGAAGACATTCCAACATCGTCCCAATCAGGATCCTTTACAAATACGGAAATTCAATTTATATTGAAAAAATTCTCTGCCCGGCTGAATGGCAGCATTGCTACTGTTCAAGTGTCAAGCTTTGATCCAAATGCTTGAAAGATTCACACTCTCTAGTACTGATTTGTTACCTGTCTCATCACAGGTATTGAATTCTGAGATTTCAAACCAGCTGTCTGTTTGAATGATACCATGAGCTTTTTTTGTGTTCATCTAACGTGGTAGGGAGCTTTCCCAGTTTTTTAGCCAACCTTTATGGTTGAAGGTGCTAAATTGGGGGAAGGCTAATTACAACCATATTGGGCAGGAACTGAAGACTGTAGATTGGAGGCAGATGTTTGAGGGCAAATCAATATTTGGTATGTGTGAGGCTTTTAAGTGTAAATTGAGAGGAACTCAGGACCATCACATTCTTGTAAGGATGAAGGATAGGGATGGCAAGTTTAAGGAATCTTCGATAACGAGAGATATTGTGAGTCTAGTCAAAAAGAAAATGGAAACATTTGTCAAGGCTAGGAGGCTGGTAACACATGAAGGGTGGAATACAAGGAAAGTCGAAAGAAACTTAAGCAAGGAGTCAGGAGGGCTAAAAGGGGTCATGAAAACTCATTGGCCACCAGGATTAAGGAAAACTCCCGAGGCTTTTTACACCTATATAAGGAGCAAGAGAGTAGCCAGGGAGAGGATTGGCCCACTCAAGGACAGGGAAAGGAATTAATGTGTGGAGCCAGAGGAAATGGGCGAGGTATTAAATGAGTACTTTGCATCAGTATTCACCAGAGAAAAGGACTTGGTGGATGAGGAGTCTGGGGAAGGGTGTGTAGGTAGTTTGGGTCATGTTGAGATCAAAAGGTGGTATTGGGGGTCTTGAAAAACATTAATGTAGACAAGTCACCAGGCCTGATGGGATATACCCCAGAATACTGAGAGAGGCAAGGGAGGAAATTGCTGAGGCTTTGAGAGAAGTCTTTGTATTCTCACTGGCTACAGGGGAGGTCCCAGAGGATTGGAGAATAGCCAATGTTGTTCCTTTAAGAAGGGTGCCATGATAATTCAACCAACTACAGGCTGGTGAGCCTTATGTCAGTGGTCGGGAAATTATTGGAGAGGATTCTTTGAGACAGGATTTACTTCCACTTGGAAATAAGTGGGTGTATTAACGAGAGGCAACATGGTTTAGTGAAGGGAAGGTCGTGTCTCACTAACTTGATTGAGATTTGAAGAAGTGACAAAGATGATCGATGAGGGTAGGGCAGTGGATTTTGTCTACATGGACTTCAGTAAAGCCTTTGACAAGGTCCCTCATGGCACACACAAACAGAAGATAAAGTCGCATGGGGTCACAGGTGAGCTAGCAAGATAGATATAAAGACTGGCAGAGGGTAGCAGTGGAAGGCTGCATTTCTGAATGGAGGACTATGACTAGTAGCGTTCCTCAGGGATCAGTGTTGTGACCGTTACTATTTGTACTATATATAAACGATTTGGAGGAAAATGTAATTGGTTTCATTAGTAAGTTTGCAGGTGACACAAAGGTTTGTGGAATTGCGGATAGCGATGAGGACCGTCAGACGATATAGCAGGATATAGATTGGTTGGTGACTTGGCCAGAGAGATGACAGGTGGAGTTTAATCCGGAAAAATGTGAGGTAATGCATTTTGGAAGGTCTAATCCAGATGGAAAATATACAGTAAATGGTAGAACCCTTAGGAGTACTGATAGGCAGAGGGATCTGGGTGTATGTGCACACAGGTCACTGAAAGTGGCAACGCAGGTGGAGAAGATAGTCATAAAGGCATATGACATGCTTGTCTTCATTGGCTGGAGCATTGAGTTTAAAAATTGGCAGGTAATATTGCAGCTTTATAGAACCTTAGTTTGGCCACATTTGGAATATTGTGTTCAGTTCTGGTCACCACACTACAGAAGGATGTGGTGACTTTGGAGAGGGTACAGAAAAGATTTACCAGGATGTTGCCTGGTATGGAGGGCATTATCTATGAGGAGAGGAAAGAGAAACTTGGGTTGTTCTCACTGGAATGACGGATGTTGAGGGGCGACCTGATAGAGGTCTACAAGATTATGAAGGACATGGACAGAGTGAATAGTCAGAAGATTTTTCCCAGGGTGGAAGGATCAGTTTCTAGGGGGCATAGTTTTAAGGGGCAAGGTTTAAAGGTGATGTACGAGGCAAGTTTTTTACACAGAGGGTGGTAGGTGCCTGGAACTCGCTGCTGGGGGAGGTAGTAGAAGCAGATACGATAGCGACATTTTAAAGGACGTCTTGACAAATACATGAATAGGTTGTGAATAGAGGGATACGGTCCCCGGAAGGGTAGGGTGTTTTAGTTTGATGGGCAGCATGTCGGTGCAGGCTCGGAGGGCCTGTACTGTAATTTTCTTTGTTCTTTATCTCTCAGCCATAACTAGTAAGAGAGAATAATTGATTACCTACTTGCTACTCATGGAATCATATAATGCACAAATTCCACTTAGTATTTGCTTATATAATACTTGCACCTCAAAAATAATTCACACACTAGGAAGAACTTTAGCTGTCATGAGAAGTGTTGAAGATCTATCCAAGAAAATTAGTTTGATTCAGTGAACTATTCATCTTTCATTTGTTTAAGTTCTTTTCACGTTATTGCATTAGTGTGTGAAGTAGATGTGTTTTAAACTGTATTGCAAGTTCACTTATCTTTATATTTTTCAATTTGTAGCTGGTTAAACCCACTGTTTCGCATTGGATACAAAAGGAGATTAGAAGAAAGTGATTTGTACAAAGTGCTTCCAGAAGATGGTTCTGAGAGATTAGGAGAAGAACTGCAAAGGTATTCCTAATTTATGCACTTTTATGCATTTTTAAAAAATTATTGCTGAATATACACAAGTGCAATAAAAACAAAAGTTGCTGGAAAAGCTCAGCAGGTCTGGCAGCATCCGTGAAGAAAAAATACATTTAACGTTTTGGGTCAGGTGACCCTCTTCCTCAGTTCTGAGAAAGGGTCACCAGACCCGAAACGTTAACTCTGACTTTTTTTTCCTTCAAAGATGCTGCCAGACCTGTTGAGCTTTTCCAATAACTTCTGTTTTTGTTCCTGATTTATAGCATCCGTAGTTTTTTTGGTTTTTATACACAAGTGCCAGTGGTTAACATATTTATTAGACTGGCGGTTTTGTGTGCTGTACAGCAACAGATGGTGACCCCATATATATTTGTAGGTTAAATTCATGAAAGGTTGAATATCAGACAACATTAATAACAAATCTGGCTCAACTGCATTCTGAAGTTAGAAAATGATGACTTTGGAATTGCAGTAAAACTTTTATCTCCTCCCACGCCACTGGCATGTATTTGAAAATTGGACATTTTCCTTCAAGTCTCCAGTTGTGCTGGAGATGTTGGACAATTACTTAAATCTATTTTATCTTGTGTGTATTTTTACACATTGCACAAAAGTAGGTAGTAGCAAGAGCATCTCTGACAATATGACATCCTACATATACCAACTATTAAATTTACAACTTCTTCTGTATGTAATATGAATAAATAACACTCCAACTATTATGAATGTGTTGGAGCTTTAAGTGATTACATATTTTATACTGAACTTGACTAAGTTCTGTTTTTCAGAACAGACCAACCTCAATCTGACAATTCTAGAGTATTTTGATTTTTGTGAGGTAAGGCTGCCAGCCCTGGCACATTGCCATCAGAAGCATCAATGCCATATCCATATGCTTGATGGATTGAATATTAACTTGTCAACACCCTGTACTTTCTCTCACTGAACAGAAATATTGAGAGAAATTATAACCATCCACCCAACAGTTGGCAGAAAGAGGGATGCTATAAATTTAAAGCTACATAAAACATTCCCTACCCATATTATAGAGTTGTTTGCATTATGTGCCTATGTCATAGGAATAGGCTTGGGCCATTCAGCCCCTTGTCCTATTCCATTATTCAATGAGATTATGATTGATCTGTGCCCTAACTCTGTATACCTGCCTTTGGCCCATATCCCTTAACACCTTTGCTTAACAAAAAACAACTACCTCAGATTTAAATTTGACAGGTGATTCCAGCATCCATTGGTATCTGTGGAAGAGAATTTCAAACATCTACCACCCTTAGTATGTGGAAGTGCTTCCTAACATCTCTCCTGAATGGTCTGGCCCTAATTCTCAGACTGTACGTTCTAGGTCTACAATCCCCAACCAGTCTAATAGGTTATTAATTAGAAATAGTTGTCTTTTCCTGTTAATATCTTGAAGACTTCAATCAGATCACCCATTAACCTTAAAACAGTGTAATATTTCCTCATAAACCCTGAAGTCCAACTATCATTCTTGTAAACCTATGTTGTACTCCTAGTAAGGCCAATATATCCTTCCTAAAGTGTCATGCTCAGATCTGCTTACAGTACTCCAAATGGATTTAATCAAGGTTTTGTATAGCTGCAGCATAACTTCTGCATGATTGTAGGCATCTCTGTACTACTTTACTCTAGCTATGTAGGCCTGCATTCCATTAACTTGATTGATTATTTTCTGCATCAGCTTGTGACATTTTAAAGACATATGCATTCGAACACCCCCTCCCATGCGCATACCCTTTGGCCATCCACTGTGTTTAACTTGATACCTTTTAAAGCATGTACCCTGATCTGACCTTTTGCAGTCCAAAATGCAATCGCTCACTTGCATTGGGAGGGATCTGTACTGGGTCCACTTCTGATTGTCATTTATATGAATGCTTTGAATGAGAATGCAGGAGACGTGGTTAGTAAGTTTGCGGATGACACCAAAGTTGGCAGTGTAGTGGACAGTGAAGAAGGTTGTCTAACATTACAAAGAGATCTTGATCAATTGGGTCAAGGGTCTGAGGAGTGGCAAATGGAGTTTAATACGAATAAATGCAAGATATTGCATTTGGTAAAACAAATAAGGGCAGGATTATACTATATAACAAGCATGGGGCTGGATGAACACAGCAGGTCAAGCAGCATCATAGGAGCAGGAAAACTTGACATTTCGGGCTTAAACCCTTCATCAGAAATGGGGGAGGGGAAGAGGGTTCTGAAATAAATAGGGAGAGAGGGGGAAGTGGATAGAGGAGAGGAGGCAGACAAGTCGAAGAGGCGGGGATGGAGCCAGTAATGGTTGATGTAGGTAGGGGGGTAGGGAGGAGATAGGTCAGTCCAGGGAGGACGGACAGGTCAAGGGGGCGGGATGATGTTAGTAGATAGGAGATGGGGGTGTGGCTTGAGGTGAGAGGAAAAACAGGTTAGGGAGGTGGAGATGAGCTGGGCTGGTTTTGGGATGCGGTTGGGGGAGGGGAGATTTTGAAGCTTGTGAAATCCACATTGATGCCATTGGGCTGCAGGGTTCCCAGGCTGAATATGATTTGCTGTTCCTGCAGTCTTCGGGTGGCATCACTGTGGCATTGCAGGAGGCCAAGGATGGACATGTCATCTGAGGAATGGGAAGGGGAGTTGAAATGGTTCGCGACTGGGAGGTGCAGTTGTTTGTTGTGAACTGAGCGCAGGTGTTCTGCAAAGCGGTCCCCAAGCCTCCGCTTGATTTCCCCGATGTAGAGGAAGCCACAACGGGTACCAACCCACCAACCTCCGGATCCAACGCATCATCCTCCGACACTTCCGCCATCTGCAATCAGCCCCACCACCAAAGACATTTTTCCCTCCCCACCCTTATCTGCCTTCCGGAGCGACCACTCCCTCCGCGACTCCTTTGTCCGCTCCACACTCGTCTCCAGCCCCACCACACCCGGCACTTTTCCTTGTAACTGCAGGAAGTGCTACACCTGCCCCCACACCACCTCCCTCACCCCAATCCCAGGCCCCAAGAAGACTTTCCACATCAGGCAGAGGTTCACCTGCACATCTGCCAATGTGGTATACTGCATCCGTTGTACCCGTTGTGGCTTCCTCTACATCGGGGAAACCAAGCAGAGGCGTGGGGACCGCTTTGCAGAACACCTGCGCTCAGTTCGCAACAAACAACTGCACCTCCCAGTCGCGAACCATTTCAACTCCCCCTCCCATTCCTCAGATGACATGTCCATCCTGGGCCTCCTGCAATGCCACAGTGATGCCACCCGAAGGCTGCAGGAACAGCAAATCATATTCAGCCTGGGAACCCTGCAGCCCAATGGCATCAATGTGGATTTCACAAGCTTCAAAATCTCCCCTCCCCCAACCGCATCCCAAAACCAGCCCAGCTCATCTCCACCTCCCTAACCTGTTTTTCCTCTCACCCCAAGCCACACCCCCATCTCCTATCTACTAACATCATCCCGCCCCCTTGACCTGTCCGTCCTCCCTGGACTGACCTATCTCCTCCCTCCCCCCCTACCTACACCAACCTTTACTGGCTCCATCCCCGCCTCTTCGACTTGTCTGCCTCCTCTCCACCTATCCTCTCCTCTATCCATCCTCTATCCACCTCCCCCTCTCTCCCTATTTAGTTCAGAACCCTCTTCCCCTCCCCCATTTCTGATGAAGGGTTTAGGCCTGAAACGTCAAGTTTTCCTGCTTGACCTGCTGTGTTCATCCAGCCCCATGCTTGTTATCTCGGATTCTCCAGCATCTGCAGTACCTTTTATCTCTGATACAGGATTATACTATTAATGCAGGGACTTGAGTAGTGTTGTAGAACAGAGACACCTAGAGTTCAGGTACATAATTCTTTGAAATTTGCATCACAGGTAGACATCCTGTGGTTAAGGCATCATTTAGCACACTTGCCTTCATTGCTCAGACCCTTGAGTACAGGAGTTGGGATGTCATATTGAGATTGTACAGGACTTTGGTGAGGCCCCTTCATCGGTACTATATGCAGCTCTTTCACTCTGTTATAGGAAGGATATTATTAAACTGGAGAGAGTTCAGAAAAGATTTGCCAGGATGTTGTCGGGAGTGGGGAGTTTGAGTTATAAATATAGGCTCGATTGGCTGGGACGTTTTCATTGGAGCATAGGAGGTTGAGTGGTGACCTTTGTAGAGGTTTATAAAATTGTGAGGGGCATATGTAAGGCGAATAGCAAAGGTCTTTTCCCTACGGTAGGGGAAGCACAAAACTAGGGAGTATGTTTTTAAGGTGAGAGGAGAAAGATTTTAAAAAGGACATGAGGGGTAACTTTTTTTACACAGTGGTTAGTGTGTGGAATGAACTACCAAAGGAAGTGGTGGATGCAGGTGCAGTTACAACATTTTGAAAGACATTTGGATAAGTACCATGAATAGGAAATGTTTGGAGGGATATGGGCCAAACACAGTCAGGTGGGACTAATTTATTTTGAGAATTATGATCGTGCATGGACTAGTTGGACCAAAGCAACTGTTCCATGCTCTGTGACTCTGACTTCATCTGCCACAGTTTTGTCCACTCATCTAATCTATCACTATCCCTTTGTAGTTTTATGTTAACATCTTCACTGTCTACAATAAAGACTTCCTATGCCAGTATTAATAAATAATGTGAATAACTGAGGCCCCAACACAGATCTTTTTCAGACTCCACTGGTTACGTCATGCTAATTTGAGTACCTTCTGTTATCTCTTTCTGTTCGAATTTTAAAGGTCCAAATACCTGATGCAAGTAAAAATTAGCTCACCTTGTTACTCGGGACTCAGAGGGCCTGGTAGTTAAATCTCAGAATTATTGTGGTCCAGAAGAAAACCATCATGTCTGCACCAACTCTCCCAATGAGCATCGTGAGTTAGTGCCATTTTCCTGTTTCCTGTGCCCTTACTATTCATATTTATTCTAACAATCATTGAATATCCTCTTGAAAACGTCAAATGAACCTTTCTCCACCATAATTAAATGTAGTACATTCCAGATCTGAACCACTCATTGTATGAAAAATATTTTTCCCATGACACATTTTCTACTTTTGCAAATCACTTTAAATCCCCCTCATTTTCGACCAATGAAGACAGTTTCTCCCAACCTACTATATGCAGACCTATCTTGATTTTAAAAACTTATCAGAACCTTGTAGTCCTAGAAACTTTGCCGAAGCTATATAATGTGGGAAAATGTGAGGTCATGAACTTTGGCAGGAAGAGTAGAGGAACTGGATATTATTTAAATGGAGAAAGACTGTGGAAAGCTATAGCGCAGAGTCTTCATGTACAAACTGCATCAAGGCCGCGTTCGACCGAGTGTGAAAGAGTGTCAAAGGGCCCGAGAGAAACTGGAATTAATGGGAATCGGAGGCAAACTCCCCTCTGGTTCGAGTCATACCTGGCATATAGGAAGATGGTTGTGGATTTTGGAGATCAGTTATCTCAGCCCTAGGATATCTGTGCAGTAGGTCCTTGAGGTAGTGTCCTAGGCCCAACCATATTCGGTTGCTTTGTTAATGATCTTTCCTCCATCAGGCCAGGAGTTTGCCAATGGTTGCACAATGTTCACCATTCATGACTCAGATACTAAAGAAATCCATGTTCAAATGCAACAAGACCTGGACAATATCCCACCTTGGGCTGCAAGAGGCAAGCACACAAATGTCAGGCAATGACCAACCTCAATAAAAGACAATCTAGTCATCTCCCCTTGGCATTTAATGCCGTTGTCACTGAGTCACCCACTATCAACATCTTGGGGGTTACCATTGACCAGAAACTCAACTGGACTCGCCATATAAATATTGTGGCTACAAAAGCAAGTCAGGAGCTAGGAATACTGTAGCAACTAACTCCCAAAGCCTAACCATCTACAAGGCACGAGTCCGGAGTGTGATGGAATACTCCCCACTTGCTTGGATGATTCAAGAAACTTGACTTTTTCTAGGGAAAAAAAGTAGCCTGCTTGACTGATACCATGTTCTCTCCCTGCATCACCAATGCTCAGTAGCACCAGTGTGTATGATCTACAAGGAGCACTGCAGAAACTTGCCCAAATCCTTAGACAGCGCTTCCCAAGCCTACGACCACTTTCATCTGGAAGGACAAGGGCAGGAGGCATATGGGAGCGCAGACACGTGCAACTTCCCTTCCAAGCCACTCACCATCTTACTGTTCCTTCATTGTCATTTGGTTAAAATCTTGGAATTCCCTCCTGAATAGAATTATGGGCCTACCTGCAGCACATGGACTGTAGTTGTTCAAGAAGGCAGCTGACCACCACATTTTCAAGGGTAAATAGGAACAGGAAATAAACGCTGGCCAGTCAGTGATGCCCAAATCCCATGAAAGGATTTTTAAAAAAATCTCAAAAAGCTAGCCAAAAGTTCATAAGATAATAGGAAAGACACATATGGTATGTTTGCCTTTATTTCAAAGGGAATGGAGTATAAAAATGGAAGTCTTCCTGAAACTATGCAAGGCGTTAGTCAGATCATAGCTGGAATACTGTGAACAGTTTTGGTCCCCTTATCTAAACAAAGATATATTGGCATTCGGAGACCGTTCAGAGAAGGTTCACTAGGCTGATCCTGGGTATGGAGAGACTGTTTTATGAGAGGTTGAATAGATTGGGCCTGTGTTCATTGGGGTTTAGAAGAATGAAAGGTAACCTTATAGAAACAATAGAGATTCTTAGGATTTTGACAAGTTAGATGCAGTGTGATCATTTCCCTTTGTTGGGGAGTCTAGGACCAGGGGGCATAATCATCATAAAGGACAACTGTAAGGGTATTATAATAAAGACTGAAATGAGGAGGAATTTCTTCAGGAGACTGAATCTATTAATTTTTTGACCAGCATTTTTTAATAAGGAATTTGGGTCTGTACTCCATAGAGTTCAGAAGGATGGGGGTGTGCGGAATCTCATCGAAAGTTACAGAATACTGAGGGGACTGGATAGAATGGACGTGGAGATGTTTCCGCTTGTAGCAGAGACTGGGACCTGAGGGCACAGCCTCAGAGTAAAGGGGCAATCCTTTTGAACTGAGATGAGGAGGAATTTCTTTGGCCAAAATGGTTAATCTGTAGAACCCGTTGTCGCAAAAGGGTGTGGAGGCCAAATCATTGAGTGTATTTAAGACAGAGGTTCTTGATTGATAAGAGGATCTAAGGTTACAGAGAGAAGGCAGGAGAATTGGAGTTGAGAAATATATCAGCTATAATCAAATGGTGGAACTGATGAGCCGAATGGTCTCATAATGAATGTTATTGTATTATGGTCCTCTCTTCTCAAATGCTTCCCACTCTGACATTCTCCACCTTGCCTGCCTCAATTTTTAGGACCAGATCCAGTCAGCGTCCTCCCTGATAGGACTGGAAATGTGTTGTTCCAGAAAGTTCTCCTGCACACATGGCAGGGATTTCTCCTTCCATGCCCCACCCACCTGTTCCCTAGTCTACCGCAGGGCAATTGAAATTGCCAACTATCACAACCTCAGGTTCTTGAGTAGATTTGTAGCTCAGGTTTTGGATGTTGTGGTTGGTTCGCTCGCCAAGCTGGTTCACTAGTTAAATTCTATTGTTGTTTAAAATTGTTAAAATTGTTAAATTCTACATGCATATGCACATACACCAACAGCTCAGAGCATTTGCATAACTGCCTAAATGACCTTTGCGTCCCTCAAGAAGATTTGCTTTGGCAGTCAGAATTCAGGTTTCCTAAGTACGTGACCCAGCGGAGATGGTTTCTGATGATCATCGGCTTGATGCTGGTACTAACAGCTGCTTTAAGGGTGCTGCTGTTAGTATGCCTGTCCTCCCAGCTAATGTGGCAAATGCATCTCAAACAGTGTTAGTGGTATTTCTCAAGGGTTTTGAGGTGAAGTGTATGAGATAGAGGTACAAATATATAGACAGATTATGGAAAGCTGTAGGAGCAACAGGGTGGTGGTGATGGGAAATTTTAATTTTCCCGACGTTGACTGAGATTCACTTAGTGTTAGGGGTTTAGATGGAGCAGAATTTGCGAGGAAGGGCAAGAATTTGTAAGGAGCATCCAGGAGGGTTCTATGGAGCAGTATGTAAATAGTCCAATTCAGGAAGGGGCCGTACTGGACCTGGTGTTGGGGAATGAGCCCGGCCAGGTGGTTGAAATTTCAGTAGGGGATTACTTTGGGAATAGTGATCACAATTCTGTAAGTTTTAGAATACTCATGGACAAAGATGAGAGTGCTCCGAAAGGAAGAGTGCTAAATTGGGGAAAGGCCATCTATAGCAAGATTCGGCAGGAGCTGGGGAATGTGGATTGGGAGCAGCTGTTTGAGGGTAAATCCACACTTGATATCTGGGAGGCTTTTAAAGAGAGGTTGTTTAGAGTGCAGGACAGACATGTCCCTGTGAAAATGAAGGCGAGGAAGGGCAAGATTAGGGAACCATGGATGACAGGTGAAATTGTGAGACTAGCAAAGACGAAAAAGGAAGCATGCATAAGGTCTAGGCGACTGAAAACAGATGAAGCTTTGGAAGAATATCGGGAAAGTAGGATAATTCTGAAACAAGGAATTAAAAGGGCTGAAAGGGGTGATGAAATATCTTCAGCAAACAGGGTTAAGGAAAATCCCAAAGCCTTTTATTTGTACATAAGAAACAAGAGGGTAACTAGAGAAAGGGTTGGACCCTCAATGACAAAGGAGGGAAGTTATGCGAGGAGTCAGAGAAAATGAGTGTGATTCTTAATGAGTACTTTGCGTCGGTGTTCACCGAGGAGAGGGACATGACGGATGTTGAGGTGAGGGATAGATGTTTGACTACTCTAGGTCAAGTTGGCATCAGGAGGGGGGAAGTGTTGGGCATTCTAAAAGGCATGAGGGTGGACAAGTCCCCAGGTCCGGATGGGATCTATCCCAGGTTTCTGAGAGAAGCGAGGGAGGAAATAGCTGGGGCCTTAACAGATATCTTTGTAGCACCCTTAAGCTCCGGGTGAGGTCCCGGAGGAGTGGAGAATTGCTAATGTCATCCCCTTGTTTAAGAAGGGTAGTGAGGATAATCCAGGTAATTATAGACCGCTGAGCCTGATGTCAGTGGTGGGGAAGCTGCTGGAGAAGATACTGAGGGATAGGATCTATTTATATTTGGAAGAAAATGGGCTTATTAGTGATAGGCAGTATGGTTTTGTGCTGGGAAGGTCATGTCTTACCAACTTGATACAATTCTTTGAGGCAGTGACAAAGTTGATAGATGAGGGAAGGGCTGTAGATGCCATATACATGGACTTCAGTAAGGCGTTTGAAAGGTTCCCCATGGTAGGCTAATGGAGAAAGTGAAGTTGCATGGGGTCCAGGGTGTTCTAGCTAGATGGATAGAGAACTGGCTGGGCAACAGGAGACAGAGGGTTGTAGTGGAAGGGAGTTTCTCAAAATGGAGAACTATGACCAGTGGTGTTCCACAGGGATCCATGTTGGGACCACTGTTGTTTGTGATATACATAAATGATCTGGAGGAACGTATGGATAGTCTGAGTAGCAAGTTTGCAGATGACACTAAGATTGGTGGAGTAGCAGATAGTGAAGAGGACTGTTGGAGAATGCAGCAGAATATAGATAGATTGGAGAGCTGAGCAGAGAAATGGCAGATGGAGTTCAATCCAGGGAAATGCGAGGTGATGCATTTTGGAAGGTCCAATTCAAGAGCGAACTATACAACAAATGGAAAAGCCCTGGGGAAAATTGATGCACAGAGAGATCTGAGTGTTCAGGTTCATTGTACCCTGAAGGTGACAACGCAGGTGGATAGAGTGATCAAGAAGGCATACGGCATGCTGTCATTCATCGGACTGGGTATTGAGTACAAGAGTTGGCAGGTCATGTTACAGTTGTATAGGACTTTGGTTTGACCACATTTGGAATACTGCGTCCAGTTCTGGTCGCCACGTTATCAAAAGGATGTGGATGCTTTGGAGAGGGTGCAGAGAAGGTTCACCAGGATGTTGCCTATGGAGAGCACTAGCTAAGAAGAGAGGTTGAGCTATGAAGAGAGATTAGGATTATTTACATTAGAAAGACAGAGGTTGAGGGGGGACCTGATTGAGGTCTACAAAATCATGAGAGGTATGGACAGGGTGGATAGCAAGAAGCTTTATCCCAGAGAGGGGGACTCATTTACTAGTGGTCCTGATTTCAAGGTGAGAGGGGAAAAGTTTAAGGGAGATAAAGTTCTTTACACAGAGGATGGTGGGTGCCTGAAACGCTTTGCCAGTGGAGGTGGTAGAGGTGGGCACGATAGTATCATTTAAGATGTATCTAGACAGATACATGAATGGGCAGGGAGCAGAGGGATACAGATCCTTGGGAAATAGGTGACAGGTTTAGATAGAGGATCTGGATCGGCACAGGCTTGGAGGGCCAAAGGGCCTGCTCCTATGCTGTAATTTTCTTTGTTCTTTGTATGCGTAGTCCAAGTTTTGGAGTTGTACAGAGGAGTCTGAAAGATGACTGCCTTATGCAAGAGGATCTTGATAGGAGCATGGATGTCTTGGTCTTTGAAAACTCTAAGCCTTAGGCATTCAAAAACAGTGGTTGCAGATTGGATGTGATACTGAATCTCCACATTGATGTCAGCCTTCGATGAGACGTAGCTTTCCAGGTAGGGCAAATATTCCATATTTGGGATAATTTCTGCATTGATCTTAATTGGAGAGGTGCGCCAGAACATGATCTGCGATGGGTTGATAAAGGATTTGAATGCATGGAAAGAGCTGCAAAAGGAAGTGGTGGAGGTGTGTACAATTACAACATTTAAAAAGCATCTGGATGAGTGTATGAATAGGAAGGGTTTAGAGGGACATGGCCAAACGCTGGCAAATGGGACTAGGTCAGTTTAGGATATCTGGTCGGTGCACACAAGTTGGACCGAAGGGTCTGCTACTGCGCTGGACCAAAAGCCGAAGCAGTGATGTAGAGATTTGAAAGTCTGGCTCTTCTCCTAATCCAACCAAACCTGTGGATACGCTACATGGATGACACCTTCATCATCATTAAATGGACCAATGTAGAGGAGACACACGAACTAATACACAACACCCTCACTGGAATCAGATTCACCAAAGAAGAGGAGAAGAACAAATAGCTCCCATTCCTGGACGTCATGGTAGAGCACAGGACAAATGGGGAATTCCTAACAAAGGTACACAGGAAAGCCACACACTCAGACCAAGTACTGAATTTCAACAGCAGCCACCCTAACACACACAAACGTAGTTGCATGAGAACATTATTTAAACGGGCAACAACACACTGCAGCAGCACAAAGCTATGCCAAGAAGAAGAGTACCTCTTCCAGGTATTCAAAGACAATGGATACCTGAGAAATTGGGTCAGAAGATGCCTATTGCACAAACGACCCCAGGAAGACACTACACGTCCCGACACAGTCATCATGCTACCTTACATCAGGAACACATCAGAACTGACCACAAGGCTCCTACGATCACTGGGCATCACAGTAACACACAAACCCACATCAACCCTACGACAACTGCTCGCCCGAATCAAAGACCCACTATGGACAGGACCAATGTCATATACAAGATTCCCTGCAAAGACTGTGGCAAACACTAAATCAGACAAACAGGAAGGAAATTAACAAAAAGGGTACAAGAACATCAATTGGTTATAAAAAGACATGACCAATACTCACTCATCTCTATGCATGTGGATAAGGAGAACCACCAATTCGACTGGGACAACAGCAAGATCCTGGGACAAGCAAAGCAGAGACACGCACGGGAATTGCTAGAAGCCTGTTACTCCACAAAGAAAGCCATCAGCAAACACATAGAGCTAGACCCCATATGCACTCCATTGCAAAGAAAAACCAGAAGTGAGGTAATCCAGCTCAATGGACACCAGAGTTTAAATAGCAGGCGGGAAAACACAATGGTGCTTCATTGGAGGCTGCCCTGTTACCCAGCAGGGTAATGAAACGTCTGCAGAACAACAAACCAGCTTGGCGGGTCAACCAACCACAACATCCACATCCCCAGCTACAAATCTACTCTAAAACCTTGCAGGCTTTTTGGCCCAATGGGTCCACACCAAGCCTCTGAGGAGCATCGCACACAGACCCAACCCCTACCCTATCCCTGCATTTCCTATGGCTAACCCACCTAGCCTGCACATCTCTGAACACAGTGGGAAATTTAGCACGCACAATCCATTTAACCTGCATAACTTTGGACTGTGAGAGGAACCAGATCACCCAGAGGAAACCCACCAGACACGGGGAGAAGTGAAAACTCCATACAAACAGTTGCCCGAGGCTGGAATCGAACGTGGGTCCCTGGTGCTGTGAGGCAGCAATGCTAACTCCTGAGCCACTATGCCACCCTGCCACCCTTATCTTGCAGCTGCTTCTCTTGTCTCAGTCCACCATTTGTTCTTGATTTTCCTTGTTGTTCTTTGTAACTCCACCTTTTCTGTTCCCCTTATTGCCTCACTGGTGATGTTGTTTTGCCAGGTGCGGAGAGCTTTCTTCCTCTAGTTGATGAGGTCTTGGATGATATGATCATCCTTGTCAAATCAGTCTTGGTGTTTCCTGTTGTTGTAGCTGTTGGTTTCTTCACAGCATGAGTTAATGGCTGTCTTTAACTCTTTCCAGATTTCCTTCACTCCTTAGAGATTTTGGTGAAGATATTGCTGGAAGTTCGCTACGTTGCTTGGCTCTTGAAAGCTGCTCAGTGTTTAGCTTTTTTCTGAACCGCTTCTTCATTTTTGGCTATTCCTGGTGGCATTCGATGGACATTGAGGATTGGATGAGCTGGTGGTTTGTCCAGCAGTTATCTGCACTGGTCATCACTTTGGTAGTGAGGTCATCCGTTTGGGCTTTGGATTATGTCATTATTCAATCCCTTGTGTGCCAATGCTTTGATAATGGATGCCTCCAATATGTTTTGAACTTGTCTTTTTGGTGGAACATTGTGTTGGTGATGACCAACTAGTAGTCTGCACACTTGGTGAGCTGGAGTATTCTATTGGAGTTGCAGTTCTCAACTCCATCATTTCTAATGGTTCCTTTCCAGAGTTGAATGTCCTTTCCAACCCTGGCATTGAAGTCCCCAAGAATGGTTATAATTTTATCTTTATTAGGGATTATCATGAATATGATGTCCAGGGTGGAGTAGAAGCCTTCATTGGACTCATCCATGGCATCAATGTTTGGAGCATGGGTACTCATGACTATTGCCCGCTGGTTCTTGGCAACTTGTCAACAGAATCATGATGCGATCGTTTATGCCAATATGGAACTCTGATAGTCAGTTGATGAATTGGCTCTTGGTGTTGAATCCAATTCCATACTTCTTGAGTTGATCCTTGGCTTTCCTGTCCAGAAGAAAGTATAATAACCATCACCACAATCTCTCACCTGCCCTTTGCTTATCCTTTAATATCGCTGCCCTGCAGGAGACTCAAATGTTGAAGTGCCGGAGTTCACAGGCAATAAGGACAGTTCTGCATTTTTTTTCTGTTTGTTATCCATTAGGGTTCATACATTCCAGGTTCGGAGATTGAGGTTGGTTTTGGTTTTTGGACCACAGGTAGGCGAGCCTCCTGGATGCAGTTTTCCAGTCAGGTTGGTGATACAACAGAGTATATTAGTGAGGCACCTTTCCTAGCCCTTTCATCATGCAGAAGAGCAGAATGGATCCTGAAGAGGGCTGCTCAGTTGTGAAGAATGCTGCCAAAATGCCCTCCTGTTCCTATTCCAAGATTGAAACAATTAAGTTAAAGTTAGCTAAAGATTCAGTTTAGTTAGCTGGCAGGCAAACCAGCAATTAAACAATGAGAAGCTTTCAAAGATGGGGTATTGCAGGTACACGTTCCCGGAGTGAGGAAGGAAGGCCGTATAGAGCTAGAACAGCTAAAATATAGAGGTTAGAGATACAGAAAAGGAGGATCCAAACAAATATAAGATGCATAATACAGTACTAAATTAAGTGCAATTTGAAAATACAGAGAGCTGCAAAAGGGAATAAGGTACAAAGGGAGAAGTAAAATGGACTGGTGATTAACATTGAAAAGAATACCTTAACTCTTACTTTTCACTGTACTGGCTTTCAAGAGACACAAGTAGTGGTTCACAGGAAAGGTCATCACTTATCACTTAAAAGTTACAGCTTAGAACAACTGTTGAAGGAAAGATGAAATGGTCTTGAGATTTAAAGGAAGTTTTGACTGCAGAAAACAGGCAAATCCTGAACTTGTGAACCCATGCTATTCAGCTGCCTGTGAAACAATCATGCCACTGTTGCTAGGCAAAGGCTTTTGTCATCAACAATTGTCACAAGTCCAGGGACCTGTAAACTACTTGTTGCCAACCAGCTATGTCTGTACACATCCTGTTGTCTCCTGTTCATCTGCAACCACTTCAAGTCCTGCTTGTTCAAATAGCTGTTTACACAAAAATAGAAGTTGCTGGAATTGCTTAGCAGATCTGGCAGCATCTGTGAAGAAAAAAATCAGAGTTAATGTTCTGGATCCGGTGACCCTTAGTCGGAACTGATGGTAGCAGGAAAAAGTCAGTTTGTAAGCAGAAAGTAGCAAGGGGGATGGGGTAGGTGGTAAACAATAGGATACTGGATTGAGCCCAAAGAGAGAGAAGAACAGTTGGATCGACAAAGGAGTTGATAATGATCTAGCTAGGCGGGTGAATAGCTATTAATGGGGACTGTTAGTGACTAACAATAGGTGGTGTGTAATGGCAGGCTATGTGATAACACAAGGCTTGGTGTGTGTGATAGGGGGCTAGGACATGGGAGGGTTTAGGTCCTAAAATTATTTAACTCGATATTGAGTCAGGAGGGCTGCAGGGTACCCAAGCGGAAAATTTCTTTATTCATTAACAGGATGAGGGCATCATTGGCTAGGCAGCATTTACTGCCCAACCCTAATTGCCCAGAGGGCATTTAAGTGTCAACCATATTGTTGTACACCAGACACACATTCCCTTGCCTCCCTTGTCCACCTTCTGCAGGGACTGTTCTCTGCAGGGACTGTTCTCTCCAGGGCACCCGGGTCCACTCTTCCTTCATCCTGACACAGCCCCACAGCACCTTCCTCTGCAACGGGCGAAGGCGTAATACCTGCCCATTTACCTCCTCCCTCCCCAGTATCCAAGGGCCCAAACATACCTTCCAGGTGAAGCAACACTTCACCTGTACTTCCCACAATCTAGTCTACTGCATTTGCTGCTCACAAAGTGGTCTCTTCTACATTAGGGGAACAAATCATAGACTGGATAACTACTTCACAGAACATCTACCTTCTGCTTGCAAAAAAGATCCTGAACTTCCAGTTGCTTGCCACTTTAAGACACCACCCTGGCCAACCTGTCTGCCTCTGGCTTGCTGCTGTGTTCCAGCGAATCTCAGTGCAAACTGGAAGAACAACACCTCATTTTCCACTTGGGGACCCTGCAGTCCTCCTGATTCCATATAGAGTTCAATAATTTTAGGGCCTAAACTCTCCCACGTCCTAGCCCCCTACTCCACGCACCAGGCCTTGTTATCATATAGCACATACCATTACACATTACCTGTCGTTAGTCATTAACAGTCCCCATTAACAGCTATTCACCCTCCTAGCCAGGTCGTTATCACCTCCTTTGTCTATCCAACTGCTTTTCTATCTATTTGGGGTCTATCCTTTTATCCTATTGTTTATACCCTACCCCACCCCCCCTCCCTATTTTCTGCATATGAACCAACGTTTTCCTGCTACCATCAGTTCTGAGGAAGGGTCACCGGACCCGAAACGTTAACTGACTTTTTCTTCACAGACGCTGCCAGACCTGCTGAGAATTTCCAGCAACTTCTGTTTTTGTCCCTGATTTAGAGTATCCGCAGTTCTTCCGGTTTTTATTTAGCTGTTTACACAATACTCGCCATTAGTGACATGCAACAATTCTTTATAATATTGGTTTTAAAACAGTTCTTTCTCATTTCAGCTTTCAGTTGTAAAAAAAACACAAAAATAAAGCGACAGTCTTTAAGGTCTTCACCAAAGAAGCAGATGCAGCTATTGGAACAATAAAAGCAGAGGAGTAATGTTACATTGTATAAATTAGATGTATACAAAGCAGCTTTTTCTTCACAGCATGCATATACAGTAATCAGCACTTGTTTATAAATTTCTAAGTTAAAGAGCGCAATACTTTGGAAATGTGAAAAACGCATCGTTTGAATGGATAAACTATTTTAATTACAAAAAAAATCCCCTTTGGCGTACGTGTTCCTAATTCTTTAAAATGATCAAACTTTTGTCAGAAAAGGTGCAGATTTCTTCAAATATACTTTATTTACAGATCACACCACATGTTATGGACTAATATATTACTGCACAGCGCTAAACTGTAATGCTATTGTGAAGGATGCGACTTATCTAGATATTGTAACATACAAACAGCAATATGGTTTGTAATTCTACAAATAATATATCAGTCTTAAAAAGCATTTCATGATTCTGCATACAATAAAAAGCCCCAATTATTAATGCTTTCGCAAAAATATTGTCTTGACCGAAGACAATTAACAATCCACTTATATAATTAAATTGAACACCTTGTCATGGACTGCTGTGAAAGGATCTACTTGCCATTGAGGGACTTCGGTGAAAGGCTCGCCAGATGGATTTCTTGAATGGCAGGATTGATGTATAAGGAGCCATTGGGTCGGCTAGGGGCTTTTATTCCCAGAGTTTGTAAGAATATGAGATGATCTTATTGAAAAATTTAAATTTCTGGCTGGATGGGCAGACTGAGTGCAAGATGTTCTCCCTTTTACATGCCTTTGAATCAGGTGGGACTTGAACGCATGTCTCTTGGATCAGAGGAGGGGCATTGCCACTGTGCCACAAGACCCCTGAATAATTTGCTCGGAATTCCGTGAGATTAAATGGAAGTAGCCGGAAGCAAGCATAACTGTAATTGCTGACAAACAAATTGACAATGTGGTGGTTGAGTGGGGTGGTCTAAGAACATTTCACAACTCTTAAGTGGTTTCCCTTAGGCAGCTGCATCATCCTATATGCTCTTGGATAAGCTGGAGTAGTATCTGTGCATTAAGTATATTCTCTGGTAGCCTATGAGTGATTTTGTGCAATGTGAGGTGTTTCTCTCTCCATTTCCTCCAAGAAAGCCATGATGTGAAGTCATGGAGAACTGAATTAGAGAAAAGTAAGTAAAACCAAGGTGTAGCATCAGCAGGTTGTGAGTATGCCTGCTCCCACCCCTGTCCTCACCTCCTCATTTAAAGAATTTTAATGAATCAGGTGAATTGTTACAATGAGTTTCTACAGTGATTTCACAGGCACCATTAGACTAATTTTTAATTCCAGATTGCATTAATGAGATTCAAATTTCACCATCTGTCATGGTAGAATTCAAATCCATGTCTCCAGAGGATTAGCTTTGGCCTCTGGGGTACCAGTCCAGTGACATACTTTGAGTGCAGTTTCTCCTGAATCCCTGCTTGACTTTTAAGTCACTATCCTAAATTTAGCATTTCAAGAGGCAAAAACATCTCTGTTTATCCTGTCAAATTCCTTTATAATTTAAGTTACCATTGTCATTTTTAAGAAAGTTCCAGTTTGTTCAGTCTTTCAGTTGTTCAGATTGATGCCAGGTCCCCCTTTACAGATAGGCAGAAAGTGAGTTGTGAAGACGTCATTAGGAGTCTACCTTATGGTCGTTGAAAAGCTAAGTGAGTGAGCAAGGATCTGGCAAAGGTAGGAAATTGCAAAATTATTCATTTTGGTAGAAAGAATTAAAAAGCATATTATTCTCAATAGTGAGAAGCTGCACAGCTCTGACATACAGAGAGATCTGAGAACCTAGTGAATGAATAACTAGGTTAGTGTGTAGGTACAGCAAGTAATCAGGAAAGCTAATAGAATGTCATGCTTCATTGTGAGGGAAATTGAATGCCAGAGTAAGGAAGGCTATGCTTCAGGACATTGGTGAGACCATATCTGGAATACTGGTTCAGTATTGGTCATCATGCCTATGGAAAGGATGTTAATGCATTGGAAGCAGTTCAGAGAAAGTTTACTAGACTGAAACCTGGAATGAGTGAGCGGATTTCCTTATGAGGAAGGGCTAGATTGGCTAGTCCTGTATCCTCTTGTGTTCAGAAGAATCAGAGGTGACTTAATTGAAGCCTTCTCAGATCCTGGGGATACTTGAAAGGATTGCTTCCTCTTATGGAAGAATCTAGAACTAACAGGATGCATATTTAAGACTAAGATGAAGAACAATTTTTTTCTTTGAGGGTCGGGAGTCTTTGGAATTTCACAAAAAGTAGTGAATGCATAATCTTGAAATATTGTTAAGGCAGAGGTAGACAGATTCATAATTACCAAGGGGTTGAAAGATTATCTGAAATATGTAGGAATATAGAGTAGACGTTAAAATCAGATTGATTGTGATCTTATTGAATGACAGAGCACGCTCAGAAGGCCAGGTAACCTACTGTTGTTTCTTGTTTGCATGTACATGTGTCCGATTTTTTTTTTGTCTTTGCACAATAGGATTTATTTGAGCTGTGGAAATGTTCCTTTGGTGAACATGTGACACCTGACATTACTGTCTTGACCTTGCCTATTTAAAAAAAAGTACTAAAATGGAAATTCTTCGCTCGGAAAGTCATGGAATAAAGAGCTGGATTGCTTGGATGGTTCTTTGGTAAACATAAAGAGAAGCTGTCTTATTCTCCTTTTGAAAGGGTACCTTGTGTGATTGCTGTGTACTGTATGTTTCATGAAACCCTTGAATTGGCATCTCTGACCCAGGTGTGCTTGTCACATTTTTACTTGTCCAATTTCCCATCAGACATCATCAGACACTTTCAGTAATTTGTGACAACACTTATGATTTTAGTTGTCTTCATGCTTTAAAATTACAGCTGCCAATAAAATGTTTATGTTGTTTGAGATTTACAGGTATTATTATTCTTTTGTCTCCCTTGTGTGCTTTCCCTTGCCTCCTGCCCCTCATCCATTCCACTGTGCCCTCCCCCACCAACCCATCCTTCCTTCCATGCCCTTCCTCCCTCCGCCTCTCTTAGGCACTGGGATGAAGAAGTCCGGAAAGCACAAAAACAAGCTCGAGTTCCCCATCTTACAAAAGCCATTTTGAAATGTTTCTGGAAATCATATATCATTTTAGGTGCATTCACATTTTTAGAGGTAATTTTTTTTTGTTAAATAAGTTTATTTGTTCTAGAAATGCAAAATTGTTTTCCTGCCCCGATGGAAATTCAGTTTGACTGCTAATTTGTCAAGTCAATAGCACAATGTGATTGCCCTAAAGAAGAAATGCTGACCACTTTGGACCCTGAGAGTTGTGCTGTTTCATAACCTCTTTATGTGCTTCTTTGGTTGCCCTTGGTCTGCCAACATTTGCTAAGTTGCTCCAGTGTAATGTTTTCAAGAAAAGCATTTGGTGAAAAACACAATCTGATAATCTCTTCCAGTTTTACTTTCTTGCTTATTTCAATTCTCCTGTGAAGTATTGGAGTGTACAACACAGAAAAGTGCTATTTGGCCCAACAGTTCTGTGATAGTGCTTATGTTTACGCAAGCATAATTAACTAAATAATCTTCTCCAATTGAGATATTATTTCCTTTTCCTTCTATTTAATTTAAAATATTCCACCCATTTCTGCTTTTTCCTGAGTTGAGAAACCAAGAAGAGGGAACAGACCTATAGTGCAGGACACAAATGTTGAGAGTGAAGGAGAAGCCAATGTGAAGTGGGAAGTAGCAGAGACTTAAATTGTGTTTTACAAGTCTAAAAATGACAGGAGAATGTAAAGGCTGAGATTGAGAAGAAGTTCCAGGTATGAAATCTTGAAAGAAAATTACTTTAAAGCAGGCTTTAACCAGGCCTAATTTCAATCTTCTCCTATTTTCTTTTTCCCCATGTCTTCACATATTATTTCTATCCAAATAGTCATCCAATGCCCTCTTGAATAGTTCAAACAAATTTCTCTCTTCCATGTTTCTGGGAAATGCATTTTGTACCATAAAAGTTTATTCCTAACGTCTTATTTGTTGCTTTTGCAAATCATTTTAAATCTATCCGTCAAGGTCTAGATCCTTTAATGATTGGGAGCAGTTTCTCCCATCCACACTGTCTCACCTGTTCATGTTTTTCAAAATGTCTATTGGATCTCCTTATATCTGCCTTCTGTCTAAGGAGAACAGTCCCAACTACTTCAGCAACTGAAATCCCTTCTCCCTGGAACGATTCTTGTGAATTGCATCTGTGCACTCTCTAATGCCTTCACATCCATCCGATAATGTGGCACTCAGAACTGTACAGTATATTCCAGCTAAAGTCTGACAAGTGTCTTGTGCAAGTTGAACGTCACCTTTTCGATCTTGAGCGATATACATCTGTTAAAGCTGAGAATACTTTCCTTAATTAACTGCTCTGCACATATCCTGCCACCTTCATTGACCTGAAGACAAAAACACCCAGGCCCCTCTGTTCCTGCGTTCTTTTTGAATTGTAATCCCTATTTTGTATTGTCTTTTAATACCCTTTCTGCCAAAATACATCACTTTCCACGTCATTGCATTGAACCTCTTCTACCTATCTGCCCACTTCGGTTTGTCTGTCTTCTAGTGTTCTACTCTATCCTCCTGGTTTGCTATTCTTCCAAGTTTGGTACCATATTAGAGAAATTGAAGGAGGCGCATGTCAGGTATAGACAGAGAGCTGGGTTTGAGTAAATCCCTAGCTTCATGTATTAATTTTCAGATGTAATGGAGGAGGGATTGAATGAAGCAAAACATTATTACATAGAGAAAAATGAATGTTCTCCGAAAATGGTCTCTTCCAGGTACAAATGTGGATTTGGAAGTGCAAGAAAAATGTTCTGTATATGTCCCTTGAAGTGTACAATTGGTGAAACTTAAGCAGGAGAATAAAAATGTTAACTAGTAAAAGAAATCAGTGACATTAATAGCATTTATATAGTCAGAAGTAATTATATTTGATTTTGTTTTAGAAGTAAAAGACTTTTTGCAAATATTGTGGTGTTTGTTTTTTTGCACATGTTCCAAAATTTGAAAACTCAATGAAATGTTAATGTCCTTTTTCTTTTAGGAAACGATCAGAATTGTTCAGCCTATCATATTAGGAAAAGTTATTAATTATTTTGAAAACTACAATCCAGATGATATGGAGGCTTACAAAGTTGCCTTTGGCTATGCTGCTGGTATATCACTTTGTACTCTATTTCTAGCAATTCTGCATCATTTGTATTTCTTTCATGTACAAAGGAGTGGGATGAAACTAAGAGTAGCAATGTGCCATATGATTTATAAAAAGGTAAGGATTTTACTCTTGATAATTGGCACAGTGATTGGGATGTAAAGCTTAGAAATGTTGAATTTTTTATTGAATCATATCTGTGAGATAGAAGTATGCTGTGTTGCAAACTAGATAAGAACACTTGCGTATGTATAATGAACTATATTTGAAATGTAGTAACTGTTGTGTGTCAGGCAAACCTTTATAGTTATAAGCATGTATTGAAATTGTCCGCTAATTTTCTTTCCTCCCAAACCAAACTTCATTATTTCAAAAAATATTCAGGTTCTCTAAAGTAATTTGGAGCTTCACTTAGTAAACTGTCACTACTATTGTATTGATTTTGAAGTTGTGTCAGATACATTTTGATTGAGATGTGCTTTCAGCCTCCTCAAGCTCTGGAATTTCCTCCATACCCCCTCTAATGCTCCACCTCTCTTCCTTCTTTCAAGATGTTCCTTTAAAAGAGAATTATTAAAGTGTTATAATGCAGAAGGTCATTTGACCCATCATGCCTGTACTGGCTTGGTAAATGAACATCATTACCTAGTGCCATCTCCTGCTTTTTCCCATACTCTTGTACACTATTTTTATTCAAATAATCATCCAATGTCTTCTTGAACGTCTCAATTGAACCTGCCTCCACCACACTTTCAGAATGTGCATTCCATACTCTAACTACTCAGAGTGGAAATGTTTTTTCTTCTTTTACCCTTGCTTATTTTTCAGATCGCTTTAAATCTATGCCTTCTTGTTCACGAACAGTTTCTTCCTATCTACACAATTCACCCTACTCATGATTTTGAATACCTCTATCAGATCTTTTCTCAGCCTTTTCTCCAAGGAGAACAGTCCTAGCTTTTCTAGTGTATCCCCATAACTAAAGTTCCTTAACTGTAGAAACATTGTTGTAAACCACCCTCTCCAGTGCACTCACATCCGTCCTAAAATGTGGCTCCCAGACTTGTACACAATAAACCTATCTCTTCGATCAACCTTGTGACCATCTCTTTTAACACTAAGCCACATATGTTTAGTTTTGCTTTACAATGCTTCTGTGAAGTGCCTTGGAACATTTTATTAAATGAAAGGGACTGTATATGTATATTTATATGGTTGACAACAATGGGGTAAATCAGGAATCATTTGTTCAATTTTGAAGTCACCTTTGACAGTTAATCTACAGGTCTTCATATTGTGCACAGTATTACTACAACATGATGAAAACTTGATTTTTAAAAATAGAAAGTGGAATTTTTGCTTTGTTATGCATTTTAGAAGTAGACTATTATTTTTGCTCACTTTTAACATTTTAATTTAAGTACAATATCATACAATATCATGCTTTGTATTGTCTGCTTGAATTTGCCAGTTCTGAAGTAGATTATGAGGGATACTATGGAAATTGAAAGCATCTGGCCTGAAAAATTCACAGCTGTGAGTTTAAGGCATACACAAATTAAACTCTTCATTTTTTTCTCTCTCTCCAGAATGTGTGTTCAGTCATGAATAAGATCTTTGCTCATTGAATTGAAATTCAGGCTCTGGCTGAAGCTTGGTTCATGGGTGCTCTCTGGCTTGATACACATTCCACCACTAACATTATCTGAATTGCTGTGTAAGCAATGGATCTGTTAAGCATCTCAACTTGCCCCAGTCTTCTTTCTTCTCCTTTAAAAGACTAGTGACTGGATTTGCAGTTTGGAATCCAGACCAATTGTGTCCTGACTCTGTGAAATGTGTTTCAGACATGTTCACATGGTCGTTTAAGTGGCTAGATTAATAAAATGCCAGGAAGTGAGATCACCAGTGAAAGACATGCGGCTGGTTAGGCCACACTTGGAGTTAGGGTTAGGGTTAGAGTAATGCATTCAGTTCTGGTTGCCACATTACAGGATGGATGTGGAGGCTTTGGAGAGGGTGCAGAAAAGGTTTACCAGGATGCTGCGTGGATTGTGAGCTATGAGGAGAGGCTAGAAAAACTCAGGTAGTTTTCTCTGGAGCGGCGGAAGTTGTGGGGTGACTTGATAAAATTATGAGATGCATAGATAGGGTTGATAGTATGAATCTTTTTCCTAGAGTTGAAATGTCAAAGAGGCATGCATTTAAGGTGAGGGGTAAAGTTCAAAGGAAATGTGAGGGGCAAGTCATTTTATACAGAGTGGTAGGTGTTTGGAATGTGCTGACAAGGGTGGAGGTGGAGGTAGGTATGATTGGGGCGTTTAAGGGACTTTTAGATATGCACATCAATATGCAAGGAATGTGGGAATATAGACCAAAGGCAGGCAGAAGGAATTAATTTAATTTGCCATCATGTTTGGCACAACATTGTGGGCCCAAGGACCTGTTCCTATGCTATACAGTTCTATGTTGTATGAGTTTTAGGGTTGAGAACTCTTGCAAGACCTTTCAGAATTGATCTACATCAGGAGCTTTACAGGCCAAGATGGGTGGTGCTGATTCTTGGTTGTTGGGGGGAGGCGGTGTCCTTCAGAATAGAAATTTAAATTTGAAATTATCACAGCTGTGTGGCTGATCTTTGGAAAGCCGGCATGATAGGTGGTCAAGGGACCTCTTCCTCCTCCCACCTGAATACAAAGGAAGTTAGTTTGATTTTTGAGGGTGTCGAGGGTTATGAGGGCTGTTAGAAAAGTGGAGCTGAGACCATAATCGGGGTCACTCATAATGTTATAGACCATACCAAACCCTTTCAAACTGTTCAGAATATAGCCTAGACCCTCATGTTTTCTTATTTTAAAGGTAAATATATTGTGTTGCTTTGGACAAACTTCTGGATTCAAAGCAAAACGCACTTTATTCATCGTCTATAGTTAAAATACAACAAAAGAAAGAAGGAATTGGAATAACTTACCTCTATTGGAAAATCTAACAGTAATAGATACAGTAACAGATACAGTAACTATTTCCAATTAACTGTTTTGAATATCAGGACATCCCCTAAACACATATTTGGTAATAGGCAAATTCAGAAAACAGATTGCCTCACATGCAATTCTCCAAACACCAAAAGACAATTCTGAGAGAGAGAACTCCAGCTTTCACTTCTAACCAAGAGAGGGAAAAAGCAGCTTTCACTTCTTCAAGACTCCAACAGCAACTGCTACTGAAGGCTAAAACTAAAAATCCTTGTTCTGTGGGGGCTTGACCCCACCCATTCAGGCTGATTCTATTGCTCTAATTTGGGGAAAAACCACCCCAGGCCTCACAGACTTTTACTTTATTGGATGAAGCAGACTGTTTGCCACCTCAATCTTAACCTTTCTTGATTTAATAAACTAACCAGGACAAAGTACATCTCTTAAAGTCATAGCATCATCACACTTCCCTCCCCCATACCCCCACCACCCCCAGCCCCAACCCCCCCTTAAAAAACATCCATCAATATATAAAGATGGCTTTATTTTTAAAAACATTTGCCCATGGGCTATTAGTACACTACAGTACATATACATTACATTAAGCATGCAAACATTCACTACTACAGTCCATTTCAGTTGTTTTCTTTCTCGCCTCTGTCTTCCTTCATGATAATCACAACAATGCATTCGGAATTACTTTCTCTTGTCCTGCCACTGTATAATTTTCAATTGAATGGCTGCAATTAAAAGCTCCATCTAAATAGTTTGAAAGTTTTATCCTTAATTTTTTCCAGAGTCTTTAAGAGATCATGATCAGTATAACAATTGTCAGAGACACATTACTGGCAATATAAATGTTGAAAATGGTGCAATGCCAACACCAAGCTCAAGGTCTCC
Organism: Ginglymostoma cirratum; assembly: GCA_024137785.1. Taxonomy (NCBI): domain Eukaryota; kingdom Metazoa; phylum Chordata; class Chondrichthyes; order Orectolobiformes; family Ginglymostomatidae; genus Ginglymostoma; species Ginglymostoma cirratum. The sequence continues at coordinate 29,649 of JAHRHZ010000176.1, forward strand.
TCAACTATTTAATTTATTGTTGAATTTCTATTGATGATTATTCAATTTCTAGAAAAATAACCGAAAGTTGTTGTCTTATAAGACTGCAGCAGCATCACCCACATCACTTGCATCGATAGTTACCTTGAATGGTTTTGCATAATTAGATGCGCCTGACATTGGGGCAATGGTAAACACAGCTTTCAGGTTGTCAAATGCCTTCGGACATTCCTCCGCACGCTGAAATTTTCTGTGCTTTTTCAATAAATCAGTCAGTGGAGCAACAGTTCTCAGTTGGGTAAGAAATTCTGATTACAAACTACTCAGTCTTAGGAATCATAGTACTTTCCTCTTTGTCAATGGGATGGGAAATTCCTCAATAATCTTTGTTTTCACATCCCATTGAGCCATTTTTCCACGTCCAATGACTTGACCCAGGAATGTGACTTGGTCTTTCGAGAACTCACTGTTAGCTATGTTTATCACCAAGCTTGAAGTCAATTGAACAATTCCAACCGATGTTACAAATGTTCTTTCTGCGTGTGACCAAAAATTGCCAAGTTGTCAATGTACACCACACAATTGGGTAATCCCAATTTTATTGGTTAATCTTTGAAATGTGGGTTGCGCATTTTTAAACCCAGTGACATGACTTTAAACTCATATAGCCTATTCCGTGTCACAAAAGCCAAAATTTCCTTTGCTGTTTCAGATAGAGTATCTGCTGAGCAAGTCCAACTTAGAAATATAAATTGCTTATCTTATCTTATCAATGCAGTCTTCCAAACATGGAATAGGATATGAATCAGATATAGTAAATGCAGTGGACTTTGCGATAGTCCACACATAACCTTTGTGTACCATTTGGTTTTGGCACTATTACTATGGATGAACTCCAGTCAATGCAACTCATTTTGATTAGATTATCTTTGAACATGTGTTCAATCTCTATTTGAACCTGTGCCAGCTTCTGAGGGTTAAGTCTATAAGGATATTATTTAGTTGGACCAGCATTTCCTATACCTATGTCAAACTTAATTAAATTAGTAATTCCCAGCTTATTCCCATATATCTCACCATGTGATTGTAATAATGATTTCAGGTCATTTTGATTTCCCTCTGGAAGGTAACTCAATAATTTATCTCAATTTTTGAGAACTTCCTCATTATCCAGTTTAATTAGAGGAATGTCCAATTCAGAATCTGCTAAACCTGGCTCTTCTATCTGTTGAAACCAGTACCATGTTCTCCTTTGACTTTCGTTCCCTTTCAAAGGGGCATATTCACACGATACTCAGATTTTTTTCTGTCTGCCGTTCTTATCAAATAATTCACCTTGCTCAATCTCCTTTCGATTTGATAAGGCCCGCTAAACCTTGCTTTTAAAGGTTCACCTACCACTGGAAGTAACAATAACACTTTATCTCCACGAGTAAAGTTGCGAATTTGTGATTTCTTGTCAGCTCCCTATTTCATCATATGTTATGCTACTTTTAAATGCTGTCTAGCCAACTCTTCCACTCTATTTGATCTTTCACCCTTGTTCAAATGAGAGGTCTCTGAACTCTGACACTCCAGTTTCTACTTATTTGAGTGGTCCTCTCACCTCATGACCAAAAACTAATTCAAATGGACTGCATTTTGGAGATTCATTTGGTGAATCCCTAAATGCAAACAGTACAAATGGAATTCCTATTTTCCAATAATCTGGGATAATCTTGACTATAAGTCTTTAACATGGTCTTTAAAGTTTTATGCCACTGTTCTAATGCTCTCTGCGATTCTGGATGGTACATGGTGGATTTGAATTATTTTATTCCTCGGCTATCCATGACTTCCTTGGACAATTTTAATGTAAAATTTGACCCTTGATCTGATTGTATCTCTATGCGTAGTCCATATCAACCGAAAAAAAATTGAGTAACTCTTCTGTAATCCTTTTAGCCATATAACCACATAATGGAATGGCCTCTTGAAATCTAGTAGACACATCCATTATGGTCAACAAATACTGATTCCCACCATTTGTTGTTGATAGGGATCCAATGCAGTTAATTAAGGCTCTTGTGAAAGGTTTCTCAAATATGGGAATGGGCACTAAAGGTGCTGGTTTTATCAATATCTGAGGTTTTCCAATTTCCTGATGTATGATATGTCTGGCAAAATTCAACCACATCCTTAAGCAGTTTAGGCCAAAAAAAAAATGTTTTTGTATTTTGGCTTGAGTTTGCCTTCCTTCCAAAAGATGACCTACTGGTAATTCATGTGCTACCCGCAACACCACCTTTCTCTAACCCACCTATAATACGACACAATGAACTTTTGCACATTTCTCACCCCCACTCCGAATATGTGATGGTCTGTATTTCCTCATCAAGACTTCATTTTTAATGTTCTGGGATGCACTCAGATTCTTCTTCTGTGTGTGCTTTTTGATACAACCGCTTTATTTTACATCTTTCTATTATAATTCATCTAATTTCTCTGAACTAAAAATATCCACTTTGTCCTCCACCTGTTCCTTTTTTTTTCTCTCAACTATAGTCTCTGACAAATGAACTTCATCGTCCTTATCTTTATTCTTTGATTTCTCCTCCAGCTTCAACTTGTGGCTTTGCGATCTTGTTACCACACAGCCAGGAGAAATCCTAGGATATACTTTCTGTTATACTTCAGTTGCCTGATTTTCCACTGGCTTTTCAACTACAGTAGGCATCACTCCCACCTGTGATCCATTTATATCATTACCGAGAATAAACTCTACTCCTGGAACCAAAAATTTCTCTGTTACTCTTACCACCACTTCTCCACTTTTCACCGGATGCTCCAACTTGTCTTTATGTAATGGAATGCTGGTCTTTTCACCATGAATACTCCTGGCAATACTCCTTCTGAATTACGTACGTCCTTATCTCTCACCATCAAATATTGACTTGCTCCCATATCTCTTAAAATTTAATTTCTTTACCTGCTCCTCCTGCCATACATGAGTAAACCTTACCCTCCCAAGTAAATTCTTTGAAAAGAAAATGCCAGATCTCTTTAACCAGCCTATGACCAGGTTGTACATTCTGTTGCAACTTTTTAGCTTTGACTGTGTTTTCCTTTACCATTAGCTTACCCTGTTTTCCCAAATCTGTCTTCCCAGTGCTTTTTCTAAATCACCAACAGTGCGACTTCATGTGACCTACTTTACTGCAGTGAAAATATCTGAGCTTTTGTACTTCTTTTTCCCCTTCATGGGGTTCCTTCTTACCCAGCTGGTTATCATTAAGATCTCCTTTTCGCACACAATCTTTTTCCCAATTTCTATCCTTCACAGACTAAAATTGAAGTTGGAAGCCAAACTTTGGTTTATGAACCAATTCATAATCATCTGCCATTTCTGCTGCTAATCTTGCAGTTTTAGCTCTCTGCTCTTCTACATGAGTTCTCACTACTTCAGGACATGAATTTTGAGCTCTTCCAAAATAATCGTCTCTCTAAGAGATCTATGCTTGATCTATTTTCAATGCCGTTATCCACCTATCAAAATTACTTTCTTTGCTCCTTTCAAACTCCATGTTGGTTTGACCAGGTCCCCTCCTTAGATTCCTGAAACGTGTTCTATAACCTTCTGGCACTAGCTGATATGCATTTAAAATGGCATTTTTCACCTCCTTATACTCCCTAGTTACCTCCTCTGATAATGATGCAAATACATCACTTGCTCAATTTACCAACTTTGTTTAGATCAGCCATACCCACATGGCCGCCAGCCATTTCATTTGTTTAGCCACTTTCTCACATGAAATGAAAATGGCCTCTCATATCTTTTTCATCAAATTTAGGCAACACTTGGACATATTTGAACAGATACCCACCAGCCCTTTGGCTACCATGGGGTTGCTCTCCACCATTGTGCTCATCAGTAATCCAATCTTTCATCTCTATCTCTGCCATTTTAAGCTGCCTTTGAGTTTTCAGTTCCATTCTCTGAACTTCAAAAGCTCTCGCTTTCTCCCTTTCTTCTTCTAGGGCCTTCCTACCTTTTTCCTGTTCCTGTGCTTTGAATCATAATTCATACTGTTTCATTTCCTTTTCTCTTAGTTTTCCTTCTGCCTGTAACACAAGTCTTGTTATTTTCAATTGAATTTTAGCCCTTTCCAAAGTTTCCACTGCCATACTGTAAATGCTGTGTGATTGCCATGATTATTTTGTGGCGGCACGGGGGCTCAGTGGTTAGCGCACCTACCTCACAGCACCTGGGACCCCGGTTCAATTCCACCCTCGGGCGACTGTCTGTGTGGAGTTTGCACAGTCTGCCCATGTCTGCGTGGTTTTCCTCCGGGTGCTCCGGTTTCCTCCCACAGTCCAAAGATGAGCAGGCCAGGTGGATTGGCCATGCTAAATTGCCCATAGTGTTCAGGGATGTGTAGATTAGGTGGGTTATAGGGGTTATAGGGGGATGGGTCTGGGTAGGATGCTCTGAGGGTCGGTGTGGACTTGTTGGGCCAAAGGGCCTGTTTCCACACTGTAGGGATTCTATGATGATTCCTGTTGTCTTTCAGAGACAGGCAACCCCAACTCCATCTTGCTTACCAATTCCAAAGCTTTGTGGTTGTAGACATACTTTCTGAGCTGGTAGGTCTGGCTGCAAAAAACATTTCATCATCCTGCTAGGTAACATCGTCAGTGTGCCTCTGGTGAAGCATCAGTATTCTGTCCCACTTGTTATTTATGTGCCTGGGCTTGCTGGGGTGGTTGGTATTACTTCTGGTTCTGTTTCTCAAGTGGTTTGTACAAGAGGGTCTAATTCAGTGTGTTTGTTTATGGAGTTCTGGTTGGAATACCTGCCCTCCAGGAGTTCCCTGGCATGTCTCTGTTTGGCTTGTGCGATTATGGATGACCCTCATTGTTCGTGTGTAGTGAGACACGTCAGAATTGGTCATGTCTCTTGGTGGCTAGTTGGTGTTCATGTATCCATATTGTCAATTTTCTTTCTGTTTGACTGTGTATCTCACAGTCCTTGCATGATATTTTGTATATTACTGGTTTTGGGTATGGGATCCTTCACGTTCGTGAGTAGCTGTTGTAGGGTGATTGTTGGTTTGTGGGCTACTCTGATACCTAGGGGTCTGAGTAGTCTTGTGGTCACCTCTAAAATGCCCTTGATGTACGGTAGGGTGATTAGTGAGTGTGATCATGTTGTGTGTTCCTGTTGTGATCTGTCTTGGAGGTAACGGCGGATTATGCTTCTCGGGTATCCATTCCTTTTGAAGACTCTGTACAGGTGCTCCTGTTCTGCTTTGCGTAGTTCTGGGTTGCTGCAATGAGTTGTGGCTCATTTAAATAGTGTCCTGATGCAGCTTCATTTGTGGACATTGGGGTGGTTGCTAGTGTAATTGAGTATCTGGTCCGTATGTGTGGTCTTTTTATATACGTTAGTCTGGAGTTCCCTGTTGCTTTTGCGTTCTACCGTTATGTCCAGGAAGGGTAGTTGGTTGTTGTTCTCCTCCTCTTCTGTGAATTTTATGCTGGTGAGAATGTTGCTTATGTGTCAGTGGGTTTCTTCTAGTTTTGTACGTTTAGTAATCATGAAGGTGTCATCTACATATTGTACCCAGAGTTTGGGTTGTATAGTGAGGAGTGCTGTCCATTCTAACCTTTGCATTACTGCTTCTGCAATCAGTCCTGATATTGGGGGATACCATTGGTATTCAGTTGATTTGTTTGTACATGCTGTCGTTGAAGGTGAATTGGGTTGTGAGGCACAGATCTAGTAGTTTCATGGTGGTGTCCTTACTGATGTTGCTGGTGTCCAAGGTTGTCTGCGTACTAGAATTGACCAGTAATGTGGCAATTGTTTATTTGGCTAGGTCGATCTTTATGGATGTAAATAGTGCTGTTACGTCCAAGGATATCATCATCTCGTCTGCTTCTTTCCTGGTGTCCTTGATGATGTCGAGCAGTTCTTGGGATGAGTGGATGGAGTGGGTAGTGTTGTCCACTAAGTATTTCAATTTCTGTTGTAGTTCTTTGGCTATATGTTGGTGTGCCTGGTAGTGAGTGAATGGGTCTGAGGGGGACCCCGGTTTGTGTACCTTGGGGAGTCCGTAGAATTGGGGTGTGTTGGATCCCTCTGGCTTCCTTTTTTGGTAGTGTGTCTTGCTGATGTCTTCTGAGTTGTGTAATTTCTTCAGGGTCATTGTAATCCAGTTCCTTAACTGTGGTAACAAGCTGTAGAGCTGGATGAACACAGCAGGCCAAGCAGCATCAGAGGAGCAGGAAGGCTGACGTTTCGGGTCTGGACCCTTCTTCAGAAATGGGGGAGGGGAAGGGGGTTCTGAAATAAATAGGGAGAGATGCTCCCTGCTCCTCTGATGCTGCTTGGCCTGCTGTGTTCATCCAGCTCTACACCTTGTTTTCTCAGATTCTCCAGCATCTGCAGTTCCAACTATCTCTGTCCTGTATGTTGTAATGTTTAAGTGTTTTAAGTGTTGAAATGTTGAGCATACTTTGGGTATTTCATACAAATTTAATTGGTTTACAGTCTTGCCAGTAATAAAAGGTGAATGGAAAACTGGTGTTTCTACCCGAGTGAAGTATAATAAATCAACCTATTTTAAGTGACTTAGAAATATTTGTGTTCTCTGCAGATCAAGATAAATGCTATAATTATGTGATTTCTTATGTCAATTTCAATTCTTTACTATACAAGGGTACACCCTGTTTAAACCAACCAAATTCAACACCTGAAGTAAAAAGCACTAACACTTACCACGCGCTGCCTTTGAGTCCAATAATCCTAAACCCAACCTGAAATTAGAGAGTTTGATGCTCGATTTGCCTTGAATTTGTCATGGACCAGGCCAAACCCCCGCAAACTGTTCAGAAGATGGTCTAGACCCCGACCTTTCCTTTTTTAGAGGTAAATATAAGGTGTTGCTTTCCAGGTGCAATTTGATTGGCCAAACTACCGGATTCAAAGCAAAACACACTTTATTCATCGACTGTGGTTAAAATACAACAAAAGAGAGATGGAATTGGAATAACAACTCTGTTGGAAAACTTAACAGAATAATAGAGTAACTATTGCTGATTAACTGTTTGAACACCGAAATATTCCATAAAGATACATTTGGCAAAAGGCAAATTCAGAAAGCAGATTGTCTCACATGCAATTCTCCAATCTAGGAGGAAAGAACATAGAACTGTACATCACAGGCATGGGCCCTTTGGCCAATGATGTACTGAACGTGACGCCAAATTAAACTAATCCCTTCTGCCTGCCCTTACTCTATATCCCTCCATACCTTGCATATTGATGCACTTTTCCAAAATTCTGTTAAACACCCCTAATTGTATCTGCTTCCACCACCATCCTGTCAGCATGTTCCACACTCTGCATTAAAAACTGTGCCCCTCACATCTCTTTTGAACTTTTTCCCTCTTACCTTAAATGCGTGCCCCCTTTGCATTAGGTATTTCAACTCTGGGAAAAAGATTCTGACTGTCAACCCTATCTATGCATCTCATAATTTTATAGACTTCCATCAAGTCTTCCCTTAGCCTCCGCAACTTTGGAGAAAACAACCCGAGTTTTTCTAGCCCTTCCTTTGTACCCTGTAATCCAAGCAGTATCCTAATAAACCTGTTCCACAGCTCTCCAAAGCCTCCACATCTTTCCTGTGGTGTGACCAACAAAATTGAATGCAATACTTTAAGTGTGGCCTAACCAAAGTCTTATAGAGCTACAACAAGACATCCTGATTCTTGTACTCAATTCCCCAACTAAATGTGGTCTCCTCTACATCGGTGAGACCAAGCGGAGGCTCACAGACCGCTTTGTAGAGCATCTGCGCTCTGTTTGTGACAAACAACAACACCTTCCAGTTACAAACCACTTCAGCGCCCCCCTCCCACTACCTGGACGAGGCCTCCTCCAGTTTCACAGTGATGCTACCCGGAAACTGGAGGAGCAGCGCCTCATATTTCCGCCTTGGGAGTCTACAACCCAATCGTCTCAATGTGGACTTTACTAGTTTCAAAATCTCCCCTCCCTGGCTTCATCCCATGATCAACCCTCCCTCTCATCCCCGCCTCCTTGATCTGACACAACCTGTACGTCTTCTCCTACCTATTCGCTCCTCCCACCTCACTGACCAATCCCCACCACTCCCTACCTGCACTCAACTATCACCATCCCACCTACCTTCTCCAGCCCCACCCCATCTCTCTCACTTTATTTCAGAGCTCCCTTCCCCTCCCCCATTTTGAAGAAGTGTCCCGACCTGAAACAGAAATAGTAGGAACTGCAGATGCTGGAGAGTCTGTGATAACAAGTTGTAGAGCTGGATGAACACAGCAGGCCAAGCAGCATCAGAGGAGCAGGAAGGCTTACGTTTCGGGCCTAGACCCTTCTTCAGAAATGGAGGATGGGAAGGGGGTTCTGAAATAAATAGGGAGAGAGGGGGAGGCGGATAGAAGATGGATAGAGAAGACAGGTGGAGAGGAGACAGACAGGTCAAGGAGACAGGGATGGAGCCAGTAAAGGTGAGTGTAGGTGGGGAGGTAGGGAGGAGATAGGTCAGTCCAGGGAGGACGGACAGGTCAAGGGGGTGGGATGAGGTTAGTAGGTAGGAGAGGGGGTTGGGGTTGAGGTGGGAGGAGGGGATAGATGGGAGGAAGGACAGGTTAGGGAGGCGCTGACGAGCTGGGCTGGTTTTGGGATGCAGTAGGGGGAGGGGAGATTTTGAAATTTGTGAAGTCCACATTGATACCATTGGGCTGCAGGGTTCCCAAGTGGAATATGAGTTGCTGTTCCTGCAACCTTCAGGTGGCATCGTTGTGGCACTGCAGGAGGCCCAGGATGGACATGTCATCTGAGGAATGGGAGGGGGAGTTGAAATGGTTCGCGACTGGGAGGTGCAGTTGTTCAGTGCGAACCGAGCGGAGGTGTTCTGCAAAGCAGTGCCCAAGCCTCCGCTTGGTTTCCCCGATGTAGAGGAGGTCACAATGGGAACAGCGGATGCAGTGTACCACATTAGCAGATGTGCAGGTGAACATCTGCTTGATGTGGAAAGTCTTCTTGGGGCGTGGGATGGGGGTGACGGGGTAGGTGTAGGGATAGGTGTAGAGGCAGGTGTAGCAATTCCTGCGGTTGCAGGGAAAAGTACTGGGTGTGGTGGGGCTGGAGGGGAGTGTGGAGCGGACAAGGGAGTCACGGAGAGAGTGGTCCCTCCAGAAAGCAGATAAGGGTGGGGAGCGAAAAATGTCTTTGGTGGTGGGGTCAGATTGCAGATGGCAGAAGTGTCGGAGGATGATGCGTTGGATCCAGAGGTTAGTGGGTTGGTACGTGAGGACGAGGGGGATTCTGTTTTGGTTGTTATTGCCGGGAGGGGATGTGAGGAATGAGTTGTGGGAAATGCGGGAGACACGGTCGAGGGCGTTCTCTACCACTGAGTGGGGGAAGTTGCGGGGTCCTTGAAAAATGAGGACATCTGAGATGTACGGGAGTGGAATACTTCATCCTGGGAGCAGATGCGGCAGAGGCGAAGGAATTGGGAATAGGGGATGGCATTTTTGCTGGAAGGTGGATAGGAGGAGGTGTATTCTAGATAGCTGTGGGAGTCGATTGGTTTGAAATGGATATCGGTTTCTAGGTGGTTGCCAGAGATGGAGACAGAGAGGTATCGGAGATGGTCCAGGTGAACTTAAAGTTGGGGTGGAAGGTGTTGGTGAAGTGGATGAACTGTTCGAGCTCCTCGTGGGAGGCATCAATGTAACGGAGGAAGAGGTGGAGTTTAGGGCCAGTGCAGGTACAGAAGAGGGATTGTTCCACGTAACCTACAAAGAGGCATGAATAGCTTGGGCCCATGCGGGTACCCATGGCCACCCCCTTTGTCTGTAGGAAGTGGGAGGAATTGAAAGGAATGTTGTTGAGGGTGAGCATGAGTTCGGCTAAGAGAATGAGGGTATCAGTGGAGGGGGTCTGGTTGGGCGTGCAGGACGGAAAGAAGCGGAGGGCCTTTAGGCCATCTGTCTGGAGAGTGCATGTGTACAGGGACTAGACGTCCATGGTAAAGATGAGGTGTTGGGGACCGGGGAATTGGAAGTTCTGGAGGAGGTGGAGGGCATAGGTGGTGTCACGGTCGTAGGTAGGGAGTTCGTGGACCAAGTTTCTCCCTGCGACTCCTGAAACACACACTCGCAGCAATGCACTGGCATCTCCTGGCACTACAATCAAACCTACCCCAGCTCAGAGCCTCCCTCTCCCAGACCTGCAAAGGACTCTCCTGGTTTTTAATTCTTCGGAGGATCCACAACCTGAACTCCCAATTCTACACAGCTTTATTGGACACGAAAAACGGTAAGTACAGTAAACTTACTGGTGCCTGCCACCCAAAATGGGCTTCCTCCACCTCCCAAATCCCCAACCCTACCCAGGACCTTCCCCACAATGTGCCCGCAACCATTGGCCATGTGGGCGCTGTCGGAGCACCCACAGATGACGTCACATCCTCCGCCGCCGGGTACACCACTTCCGGGACACCGCTGCTGATGCCACCGCCTCCATTTCCGAGGCCAGCACCTACCATCACCGCTGCTTCCACCGCCGACGCCACTCTGCCCACTGATGAAGCCGACGCCACTCTGCCCACCACCACCGACGCAACTCTGCCCACAGCCGACGCCGCAAGGCCCACCACTGACACCAGCATCGCTCCGCCCATCGCCTCCACAGCCAGCAGCACCCAGCCCTGCCGGGTTTTCACCATCCCCCCCAGACCTCCCCCTTACTGAGGACAAACGGTCAGTCCTCAGTAAAGGGCTCACCTTCGTCCCCCTCCACCCACACATCAACGAATACCGGTCACGTTTGGACATTGAGCAGTTTTTCCGCCGCCTCCGCCTCCGCGCTTACTTCTTCAACCATGAGCCTAACCCTCTGTCTACTGACCCCTTCTCCCACCTCCAACACACCCCCTTCTCCTGGACACCACCCCAAAGCCCCCTACCCTCCCTCGACCTCTTCATCTCCAACTACCGTTGAGACATCAATCGCCTCAACTTCTCCACCCCTCTCAACCACTCCAACCTCTCCCCCACAGAATGTGCAGCCCTCCGCTCCAACCCCAACCTCACCATAAAACCCGTGGACAAGGGAGGTGCAGTTGTAGTATGGCGCACTTACCTCTACTTATCAAGGCCAGGCGCCAACTCTCCGACATCACTTCCTACCGCCCCCTTGATCATGACCCCACCCCGGACCACCAAACCATCATCTCCCAAACCATCCACAACCTCATCACCTCAGGTGACCTCCCACCCACAGCCTCCAACCTCATCGTTCCCCAACCCCGCACCACCCACTTCTGTCTCCTTCCCAAAATCCACAAACCTGACTGCCCTGGTCGACACATTGTCTCTGCCTGCTCCTGCCCCACCGAACTTATCTCCACCTATCTCGACTCCATTTTCTCCCCCTTGGTCCAGGAACTCCCTACCTATGTCCATGACACCACCCACGCCCTCCACCTCCTCCAGAACGTCCAATTCCCCGGTCCCCAACACCTCATCTTTACCATGGACCTCCAGTCTCTATACACCTGCATTCCACATTCAGATGGTCTTAACGCCCTCCACTTCTTCCTGTCCTGCAGGCCCGACCTGTTCCCCTCCACTGACACCCTCATCCACTTAGCCGAACTCGTCCTCACCCTCAACAACTTCTGTTTCAATTCCTTCCACTTCCTACAGACAAAGGGGGTGGCCATGGGTACCCGCATGGGCCCAAGGTATGCCTGGCTCCTTGTAGGTTAGGTGGAAAAATCCCTCTTCCGTACCTACACTTGCCCTAAACCCCACCTCTTCCACCGTTGCATTGATGACTGTATCGGCGCTGCCTCGTGCTTCCATGAGGAGCTCAAACAGTTCATCCACTTCACCAACACCTTCCACCCCAACCTTAAGTTCACCTGGACCAACTCCGATACCTCTCTGTCTCCACCTCTGGCAACGACCTAGAAACCGATATCCATTTCAAACCCACCAACTCCCACAGCTATCTAGAATACACCTCTTCCCATCCACCTTCCTGCAAAAATGCCATCCCCTATTCCCAATTCCTTCGCCTCCACTGCATCTGCTCCCAGAATGAGGTATTCCACTCCCATACACCTCAGATGTCCTCGTTTTTCAAGGACTGCATCTTCCCCCACTCAGTGGTCGGGAACGCCCTCGACCATGTCTCCTGCATTTTACGCAACTCATCCCTCACAACCCCTCCCTGCAATGAGAACCAAAACAGAATCCCCCTCATCCTCACGTACAACCCTACCAGCCTCCGGATCCAACGCATCATCCTCCGACACTTCTGCCATCTGCAATCTGACCCCATCACCAAAGACACTTTTCCCTCCCCATCCTTATCTGCTTTCGGGAAGGTCCACTCTCTCTGTGACTCGCTTGTCCGCTCCACACTCCCCTCCAGCCCCACCGCACCCGGCACTTTTCCCTGCAACCGCAGGAAGTGCTACACTTGCCTCTACACCTCCCCCCACACCCCCATCCCAGGCCCCAAGAAGACTTTCCACATCAAGCAGATGTTCACCTGCACATCTGTTAATGTGGTATACTGCATCCACTGTTCCCATTGTGGCCTCCTCTACATCGGGGAAACCAAGCGGAGGCTTGGGCACCGCTTTGCAGAACAACTACGCTCGGTTCGCACTAAACAACTGCACCTCCCAGTCGCGAACCATTTCACCACACCTCCCATTCCTCAGGCAACATGTCCATCCTGGGCCTCCTGCAATGCCACAGTGATGCCACCTGAAGGCTGCAGGAACAGCAAATCATATTCAGCCTGGGAACCCTGCAGCCCAATGGTATCAATGTGGATTTCACAAGCTTCAAAATCTCCCCTCCCCCAACCGCATCCCAAAACCAGCCCAGCTCGTCTCCACCTCCCTAACCTGTTTTTCCTGTCACCTATCCCCTCCTCCCACCTCAAGCCCCACCCCCATCTCCTATCTACCAACATCATCCCGCCCCCTTGACCTGTCCGTCCTCCCTGGACTGACCTATCTCCTCCCTACCCCCCTACCTACACTCACCTTTACTGGCTCCATCCCTGCCTCTTCGACTTGTCTGCCTCCTCTCCACCTATCCTCTCCTCTATCCATCCTCTATCCGCCTCCCCCTCTCTCCCTATTTATTTCAGAACCCTCTTCCCCTCCCCCATTTCTGATGAAGGGTCTAGGCCCAAAACGTCAAGTTTTCCTGCTCCTATGATGCTGCTTGACCTGCTGTGTTCATCCAGCCTCATGCTTGTTATCTCGGATTCTCCAGCATCTGCGGTACCTTTTATCTCTGAGAGGAAGAAATCTAGCCTTCAACTCTAATGGAGAGGGGGGAAAAATGCAGCTTTCACTTCAAGACCTCAACAGCAACTGAAGACTAAAACTTAGTTTTGGGGGAGCATGACCCCACGCATTCAAGCTGCTTCAAAAAAAGAAACACAATGTCAAGACCTCAGAAGCTGCTTACTTTATTGGCTTGAGCAGACTCCTCAAAACTTCTGCCTCAACCTTCCTCCATTTTATAAAAAAGTACAATATGCATCTCTTAAAGCCATAGTATTGTTACAATAATGTAACGGGTTGATGGATCTGACTCAGTCAAAGGCCTATTTCTGCTCCTAATTTCGTTGCTCCTAAAACTGCTGAACTGGGATGTCGTCATTTGAAAGGATACTTGTATAATCAAAAGGACAAACAGATGGGCAGAGATGGCAGGGTTGCTGTGTTAGGAAGAAATGAAACGAAATTAATAGTCAGCGGCGATATAAAGTTGGATGGTATAGAACCTGTATGGGTAGAGATGAAAATCCGTAAAGGAAAAAGAACACTGAGGGGGTTATGAATAGGTCTCCTAGTAGTTTGAGAAGTAGGGCAGAAAATAAATTGGGAGATCGAAAAGGCATGTAAGGAAAGCTTTATTACAATAATCATGGAGGACTTCAATGTACAGGTGGACTGGGAAAATCAAGTTGGTAGTAGCTCCTAAGAAAAGGAATTCGTCTAATGTCTATGAATTGGTTTTTGGAGTAGCTGTTGTGGATTTTGGTGATGTGTGATGAGGCAGACTTAATTAGGGAGATGAGGTGAAAGAACCGCGAGGTGGCAGTGACCATAATATGATAGAATTCACTATGCCATTTGAGAGGGAGAAGTTTGAATCAGATATTGATGGTATTATAATTGAGTAAAGGAAACTGTAAAGATATGAAGGAGGAACTGGCCAGAGTTCACTGGAAGGGGAACTTAACAGGGAAGATAAAAACTCAAAAGAACTGCGGATGCTGTAAATCAGGAACAAAAACAAAGTTGCTGGAAAAGCTCAGCAGGTCTGGCAGCGTCTGTGGAGGAGAAAACAGAGTTAACGTTTCGGGTCCGGTGACCCTTCCTCAGAACTGATGGCGGCTGGGAAAACGTCAGTTTACACGCAGAAAATAGGGAGGTGGGTGGGGTAGGGAGTAAACGAAAGGATAGAGCCCAAAGAGAGAGAAAGACAGTTGGACAGACAAAGGAGTTGCTAATGATCAGGTTGGGAGGGTGAATAGTTGTTAATGGGGACTGTTAGTGACTAACAACAGGGGGTGTATAGTGGCAGGCTATGTGGTAACAAGGCCTGGTGTGTGGGGTGGGGGGCTGGGACGTGGGAGAGGTTAGGCCCTAAAATTATTGAACTCAATATTGAGTCCGGAGGGCTGTAGGGTCCCTAAGCAGAAAATGAGGTGTTGTTCCTCCAGCTTGTGTTGGGCTTCACTGGAACACTGTAGCAAGCCAGAGACAGACATGTTGGCCAGAGAGCAGGGTGGTGCATTGAAGTGGCAATTTCTTTTTGTTAACAGGGAAGATATTAGATCAGCAGTGACAGGAGTTTCTGAGGGTAATTCGGGAAGCACAGCAGAAATTCACCCCAAGGAGGAAGAAGCAGGCTTAAGGGGAGGATGAAGCATCTGTAGTTGACAAGGGAAGTCAGGGACAGCATAAAACAAGAAGAGGCATCAGTCTTCATAGTAGAAAACACTAGTAGTATACTAAACTTCAAGACAATGAGGTGGCAGTGGTGAGTGTAGTGGCCATCACCAAAGAGAATGTGCTGGGGAAGCTGAAAGATCTGAAGGTGGATAAATAACCTGGACATGATGGACTGATCTCCAGGTTCTGAAAAAGATGGCTGAGGAGATTGTTGAGGCATCAGTGGTGATCTTTCAAGAATTGCTGAAATCAGGGAGGGCTGGAAAATGGCTAATGTACCTTTTTTTTGAAAGCAGAGGGAGGCAGAAGTCAGGAATTTTGACTGGTTAGGCTGACCTTGGTCATT
The DNA here is from genome assembly GCA_024137785.1 of Ginglymostoma cirratum. NCBI lineage: Eukaryota > Metazoa > Chordata > Chondrichthyes > Orectolobiformes > Ginglymostomatidae > Ginglymostoma > Ginglymostoma cirratum. Next base: position 45,003 of record JAHRHZ010000176.1, read on the forward strand.
GGCAAGATTATGGAGTCCATGATTAATGATGAGATTGTGGAGTACTTGGAAGTGCATGGTAAAGCAGGGCTGAGTCAGTATAGTTTTGTCAAGGGATGGACTTCTTTGAGAAGGTAATGAACAGGTTAGACAAAGCAGAGTTAGTGGACATGATCTATTTGGATTTCCAGAGGCCTTTGATGAGGTTCCATGTAGCACGTTTCTGATAGTGTGGCATGGATTGAGTATTTGCCAGCTGGCAGAAGGTAGATAGTGAGGATAAAGGTGTCTTTTTCAGGATGGCAATCGGTGACTAGTGGAATTCAGCAGGGTTCAATGTGGAAAGTGTGAGATTATACACTTTGTTAGGAAATGTAGAGGTCTGATCGATTGGTGAAGCCCATTCGATGGACTGAATGACCTAATTCTGCTCCCATACCTGATGGTCTTATTGCCTGAAAGCAGTGTATGAATTTAATACAGTCCCTGCCATGCTTCAGTGACATCATAAGTGACAGTTTGCAGACATCTTTATGATACCTGTGGATGATTTTTTTTGTGGAGTGGGATCTGTGAATTTGAAAACATTGTAATAAGTTGGCTGAAAGCTGAATGCAAAGTTGGCAGTCGATCTTCTGAGGCTTCTCAGTACTTTGAATTGGAAATCAGGCCGAACAAATCGAGTATTACAATTTTTATTTGGAATATGTTGTTGTTAGTCAAAGTAACACCTCATTGAAGAGATGCAGCAGCTTCCAAAAGTGTAATGGAGGAATTGTGAAGTCTAATTGGATGACTAAATTGCCTGGGGACCCAAACAAAGCCAGATCCAATTTTGAAATATTAGCATTGACTATAACTTTGAGTAATTCCAAGGTGGAAAATATTATTTGGGCAAAACATCTTTGAAATATCTTAGAGAACTGTGTTTGAAACTTCCATCACTGGGAGATCCAGAGCATGAAAATTCTTGTTCTTAGTAATATGTTTTCAGTTATACAAATCTTAATTGTAGGAAGGCTTATAATTTTTCCTTGCAGGAAAGGAAGGTAAATGTTGTTCCTTAGCTTGAGTAGCTAAAAAGATCAGAAGGATAGTAAAAAGTAACCTTAGTGGTAGAGACACTCGCTCTTGCTGAGAGGGTAGATATAGCACTTCTCGTGAAAATAGTGGAAGAAGTTCTAAAAAAGTGTTCAGCAGCAATACCTATTAAATGCTACATTAGAGTTAACTCACTATGGGATGACATGGCCACAACAAAATGTGTGAAAGAGAAGAGACTGAGGATTGATATTACAGTTTTAAAACAGTGCAGAAACATCCAAATTGAAAAAGGGTGGATTTCTGTAATTAGCTAACTGATCATTTAACAAGAAAACAGCAAGTTCTAAAACAACTGGACATATTGGAAAAGGGATGTTTAGGGCAGCAGGGTGGCTCAGTGGTTAACACTGCTGCCTCACAATACCAGGGACCCGCGTTTGATTCTAGCCTTGACTTACTCTGTGGAGTTTGCACATTCTTTCTGTGTCTGTGTGGATTTTTGGGGTTACTGCAGTTTCTTCCCACAGTCCAAACGTCCGGATTAGATGGATTGGCCATGCTGAATTGTCTGCAGAATTCAGGGATATATAGGCTTGGTGGATTAGTCATGGCAAATGCAGGGTTAGGGTATGGGACTGGGTCCAGGTGGGATTCTTTTTAGAGGGTTGCTGCAGTCTTGATGGGCCAAATGGCATCTTTCTGCACTGTAGGATTCTATGATTCCATGATAGAACTTCAATGTTCAAAGACAAAATAGGAATATAATCTGCTGTCATTTTTATTATAGGTTGATTTATCTTAAAAGAAAGGATATGTGGGAATCAGTTATGGACTGAGGGAATGTCTGAGCCCTAATCGAATGGGAAACAGATGATGGATATTGATATTTCCAAATCAACCTGTTCAGAGATGATATTCTACATTCCTGAAGCAGGTGGGACCTGCTAAACCTCTTGATCTAGAGATAGTGAGAATACCACTGTGCCACAAGACCCCCTGGTGATGGATATATTGTTCAATAGTTGATTGGGTTTGAATTGAAGGACTAGCAATCAGTGGGTGTCAGTTTTATGGTGTATACTTAACTGAAATAAATCACTCAGATGGGGCGGCACGGTGGCTCAGTGGTTAGCACTGCTGCCTCACAGTGCCAGGGAGCCGAGTTTGATTCGACCCTCAGGCAACTGTCTGTGTGGGGTTTGCACATTCTCCCCGTGTCTGCGTGGGTTTCCTCCGGGTGCTCCGGTTTCCTCCCACAGTCCAAAGATGTGCAGGCTAGGTAGATTGGCCGTGCTAAATTGCCCATTGTGTTCAGGGATGTGTAGATTAGGTGGGTTACAGGGGGATGGGTCTGGGTGGGATGCTCTGAGGGTCAGTGTGGATTTGTTGGGCTGAAGGGCCTGTTTCCACACTGTAGGTACTCTGTGATCTATGATCTATGATATTGGCTGTTGACCGAAGGAGGTATAATCCTCTCATCGCAGGTAATATTAAGGAAGTGTGGGAGGCTGGAGAAATATTGCTGATACTTTGTAGGATTTATTTTCTGTTCCTTATAATAAGGCAATTGAGCAGTTAACATTTCAGACTGATCAGCCAACAGTTGGATTTAAAGTACAAAATTGAGCCAAGCTACATTCCTTTTTTTTAACCTTTAAAATTCCTGGTGCCTCAGGTAACGTATGAGCGTTTGTTGGTCAAAATATTCCAGTTTACAGTTGTTTATGAATGAAAAAGTCCATAAATTAGATCATAAGCCGCCCCAGTAGTTATGAAATGTTTGCTTGCCAGTATTTAGGATAAACCACCAAGCAATCCTCATGTAGAACATGGTCAGATATAACTTGATTGCATTTTTCACCCTATTTGTTTGTAAAATACTCTGTCCTGTATGTTAGATAACAAAGTGTAGAACTGGATGAACACAGCAGGCCAAACAGCATCAGAGGAGCAGGAAGGCTGATGTTTCTGGCCTAGACCCTTCTTCAGAACCATGACCTATTTCTGAAGAAGGGTCTAGGCCTGAAACATCAGCCTTCCTGCTTGGCCTGCTGTGTTCATCCAGCTCTACACCTTGTTTTCTCAGATTCTCCAGCATCTGCAGTTCCAACTATCTCTGTCCTGTATGTTGTAATGTTTAAGTGTTTTAAGTGTTGAAATGTTGAGCATACTTTGGGTATTTCATACAAATTTAATTGGTTTACAGTCTTGCCAGTAATAAAAGATGAATGGAAAACTGGTGTTTCCACCCGAGTGAAGTATAATAAATCAACCTATTTTAAGTGACTTAGAAATATTTGTGTTCTCTGCAGATCAAGAAAAATGCTATAATTATGTGATTTCTTATGTCAGTCTTTTTATCTTCAGGTACCATCACAAAAGTAGTAGTATTAGATAAACTAATGAGCTAAAGGCTGATAAGTCCCTGGCCCTGGATGGGTTGCATCCTAGGATCTTAAGAGGTAGCTACAATGGTAGTAGATGCATTGATTGTAATTTTTCAAAATTCTTTACATTCTGGAGAAATACTAAAGGATTGGAAAATGTCTAATATGACACCACTTTCAAAAATAGTGGGATGCAAAGAGTGGGCAACTGTAGGCCAATTAACCCAACATGCGTTGTTGGAAAAGTATTGGAATCAATTATTAAGGAAGTAATAGCAGAACTTTTGGAAAATCATCAGTTAATCAGGCCGAGTCAGCTTGGCTTCATGAAAAGGAAGTCATGTCTGACTGATTTATCAGAGTTTTTCGAAGAAGCCTCAACCAAAGTGGATAGAAGGAAACCAGTCAATATGTTATATTTGGACTTCCAGAGGGTGTTTGATAAGGTAACTCTCAAAAGGTTGAATCATAAGATAAGAGCCCATGGTGTTGGAGGTTGTATATTAGCATGGCTAGCAAATTGGCTCACAGGTAGGAAGCAGTTAATGGGGATAGGAAGTTCTTTTTCAGTTAGAAACCCATGGCCAGTGGGGCTCCAGAGGGAGAAGAGGACTGACCACAACAGTTTACAATATATGTTAATAACTTTAAGGAAGAAAGTGAACATACTGTTGTCAAATTTGCAGATAGTTATTTATTTATTTATTTGTGAGATGTGGGCGTACCACGCTGTCCAGCAGTTATTGTCCACCCCTAGTTGCACTTGAGAAGGTGTTAGTGAACTGCCTCCTTGAGCTGCTGCAATCCACCTGCTGTGAGTTGACCCACAATTCCATTAGAGAGTGAATTTTGACCCAGCGACAGTGAAGGCGTGACAATATATTTCCAGGTCAGGATGGTGAGTGGCTTGGACGGAACTTGAAGGTGATAGGTTCATAGAACATACATAGAACATTACAGTGCAGGACAGGCCCTTCGGCCCTCGATGTTGCACGGACCTGTGAAACCAATCTGAAGCCCATCTAACCTACACTATTCCATTATCATCCAAATGTTTATCCAACGACCATTTAAATGCCCTTAAAGTTGGCGAGTCTACAACTGCTGCAGGCAAGGCATTCCATGCCCTTACTACTCTCTGAGTAAAGAATCTACCTCTGACATCTATCCTATATCTATCACCCCTCAATTTAAAGCTATGTCCGCTCATGCTAGCCATCACCATCCAGGAAAAAGGCGCTCACAGTCCGCCCTATCCAATCCTCTGTTCATCTTGTATGTCTCTATTAAGTCACCTATTAACCTTCTTCTCTCTAACGAAAACAGCCTCAAGTCCGTCAGCCTTTCCTCATAAGACCTTCCCTCCATACCAGGCAACATCCTGGTAAATCTCCTCTGCACCCTTTCCAATGCTTTCACATCCTTCCTATAATGCGGTGACCAGAACTGTACACAATACTCCAAATGCGGCCGCACCAGAGTTTTGTACAGCTGCAACATGACCTCACGGCTCCGAAACTCAATCCCTCTACCAATAAAACCTAACACATCGTACGCCTTCTTAACAACCCTATCAACCTGGGTGGCAACTTTCAGGGATCTATGCACATGGACACCGAGATCTCTCTGCTCGTCCACACTACCAAGAATCTTACCATTAGCCCAGTACTCTGTATTCCTGTTACTCCTTCCAAAGTGAATCACCTCACACTTTTCTGCATTAAACTCCATTTGCCACCTCTCAGCCCAGCTCTGAAGCTTATCTATGTCCCTCTGTAACCTGTAACATCCTTCCGCACTATCCACAACTCCACCGACTTTAGTGTCATCCGCAAATGATATTCTCATATACCTGCTGCCCTTGTCCTTCCAGATGGAAGTGGCCAAGGGTTTGGAAGGTGCTGTCTGAGGATCTTTGGTCAATTTCTGCAGTGCCTCCTTTAAATAGTACACACTGCAACTACTGTGTGTCAACGGTGAAAGGAGCGGATGCTTGTGGATGTAGTGCCAATCAAGTGGGCCGCTTTGTCCTGAATGGTGTCAATCTTCTTGAGTGTTGTTGGAGCTACACTCATCCAGGCAAGTGGGGAGTATTCCATCACACTGCTGACTTGTGCCTTATAGATGTAGACAGTCTTTGGGGAGTAAGGAAATTTTTTCACTCACTGTAGTAGTGAGTGACCTGCGACCTGCTGTTGTAGCCTCTGTGTTTATGTGGTGAGTCCAGTTGAATTTCTGGACAATGATAACCTCAGGATGTTGACAGTGGGGGATTCAGTGATGGTAAGTATGTCAAGGGCGGTGGCTATATTGACCATCGCCAATAAGAGACATAGCCTGGCATTAATGTGGCGTGAATACTTGCCACTTGTCAGCCCGCATATTGTCCAGATCATGGAACATGTACTGCTTCAGTATCTGACTTGTCGCAAAAGGTGCTGAACATTGTATGATCATTGGCGAACGACCCTACTTCTGACCTTGTGATGGAGAGAAGAATGAAGCAGTTGAAGATGGTTGGGCCTTGGACACTACCCTGAGGAACTCCTGCAGAGATGTCCTGGAGCTGAGTTGAGTGACCTCCAAAAACCATGACCATCTTCCTATGTGACAGATATGACTCCAACCACTAGAGAAGTTTCCCCTGGATTTTCATTGATTCCAGTTTTGCCAGGGCTCCTTGATGCCACACTCAGTTGAATGCAGCCTTGATATCAAGGACTGTCACTCTCACCTTACCTCTGGAATTCAGCTCTTTTGTCCATGTTTGAGCCAAGGCTGAATGAGGTCTGGACCTGAGTGGTCTTGGAAGAACCTAAACTGGGTGTCAGTGAGCAGGTTATTACTGAGCAGGTGCTTGATAGCACTGTTGATGACATCTTACATCACTTTACTGATGATCGAGAGTAGACTGATGGGGTGGTAATTGGCAGGGTTGGATTTGTCCTGCTTTTTATGTACTGGACATAGTTGGGTGATTTTCCACATTGTCGGGTAGATAGTAGTGCTGTCACTGTAATGGAACAGCTTGGCTAGGAGAGCGACAAGTTATGAATCAAAAGTCTTTAGTACTGTTGCTGGAATGTTGTCTGGGCCTGTATCATTTGCAGTATCCAATGTCCCCAACCATTTCTTGATATCACATGGAGTGAATTGAATTGGCTGAAGACTGGTACCTGTTATTATAGGGGCCACTGGAGGAGGCCAAGATAGATCATCCACTTGGCACTTCTGGCTGAAGATTGCTGTGAAAGCTTTAGCCTTACCTTTGCATGGATGTGCTGGGCTCTTCCATCATTGAGGATGGGGATGTTTGTCGCGTATTGTCCTCTAGTGAGTTGTTTAATCATCCATCACCATTCACGACTGGATGTGGCAGGACTGCAGAACTTAGATCTGATCCATTGATTGTGGGATTGCTTAGCTCTACCTGTCACTTACTGCTCATGCTGTTTGGCATACAAATAGTCCTTTTTGGTGGTTTCGCCAGGTTGACAACTCATCTTGAGGTATGCCTTGTGCTGCTTCTGGCATACCCTCCTGCACTTGTCATTCAACCAGGGTTGATGCCCTGGCTAGATTGTAAAGGTTGAGTGGGGAATATGCTGGGACATGATCTTACAGATTGTGCTGGAGTACAATTCTGCTGCTGTTGATGGCCCACAGCACCTCATAGATGTCCAGTCATGAGTTACTTGATCTGTTCAAAGTCTGTCCTATTTAACTCAGCGATTGTTCCATGCAACATGATGGAGGTTATTTTTAATTTGAAGGTGGGATTTTGTCTCCACAAGGACTGTGTGGTGGTCTCTCTGACTGATACTGTCATGGGCAAATGCCTCTGCAGCTGGCAGATTAGTAAGGATGAGGTCAAGTATGTTTTTCCCTCTTGTTACTTCCCTCACCATGTGCTGCAGACCCAGTCTAGCAGCCACGTCCTTTAGGACCTGACCATTTCGATCAATAGTACTGCTGCCAAGCCACTCTTTGTGGTGGAATTGGACACTGAAATCCCCTACCCAGAGTATATTTTGTGCCCTTGCTTTCCTTAGTGCTTGTTCCAAGTATTGTTCGATGTGGAGGAGAATCGATTCATCAGCTGAGGGAGGAAGGTACATAATGGAACAGCTTGGCTAGGAGAGCGACAAGTTCTGAATCAAAAGTCTTCAGTACTATTGCTGGAATGTTGTCTGGGCCTGTATAATTTGCCGTATCTAATGTCCCCAACCATTTCTTGATATCACGTGGAGTGAATTGAATTGGCTGAAGACTGGTACCTGTAATTTTAGGGACCACTGGAGGAGGCCAAGATAGATCATCAGCATGCTTAATCTGAAGCGATGATACATCAAGGGGTCCGGAATCAATGTTGTGGACTCCCAGAGCAACTCCCTCTTGATTGTATACCATTGTGCTGTCACTTCTGGTGGGACAGGACATATCCAGAGATGGCAATGGTGCCTGGGTCATTTTGTGTAAGGTATAATCCTGTGAGAACAACTTTGTCAGGCCGTTGCTTGACTAATCTGTGAGACAGCACTCCAAATTTTGGCACTAGCCCCCAGATGTTAAGGAGAACTTTGCAGTGGCGACAGGGATGTTTCTGCCGTTGTCTTTTCCAGTGCCTAGTTTATTGCCAACTAATCCATCTGGTTTCATTTCTTCGAAATTTTGTAGAGATTGGTATAACTGAATGGCTTTCTAGTCCATTTCAGAGGCCAATTGTAAGTCATCACATTGCTGTGGGTCTGGAGTCACGTGTAGGCCAGACCAGGTGAGGATGGCAGATTTCCTTCCCTGAAGGACATTAGTTTTTTGACAATCGACAATGATTTCATGGCCATCAGTAGATTCTTAATTCCAGTTTTTAAAAAATTTTAAAATTGAATTCAAATTCCACCATCTGCTGTGACAGGATTTGAACCCAGCTCCCCAGAACAATACCTGGATCTCTGGATTAATAGCATAGCGATAATACCACTAGGCCATCACTTTCGATGACAAAAAAAGGTGAAAAGGCAGATTGTGAGAGGGATGCAAACAGTTTAGAATGAGATATTGATAAGTTAATTAATCATAGAATCCCTACAGTGTGGAAGCAGGCCATTTGCCCCATCAATTCTGTACCAACCCTCCACAGAACATCCCACCCAGATCCATCTAACCTGCACATCCCTGGATGCTATGGCCAATTTAGCATGGGTCAATCCACCAACCTGTGCATCTTTGGACTGTGGGAGGAAACTAGAGCACTTGGCAGAAACCCATGCAGAGACAGGGAAATTGTGCAAACTTCACACAGTTAGTTGCCTGAGTTTGGAATTGAACCTCAGTCCCTGGAGCTATGAGGCAGCAGTGCTAACCATTGAGCCACCGTGCCTCTCAGTAAGTGGGGAAAATCTTGGCAAGTTCAGCATAACATGGGAAAATGTGAAATTGTTCACTTTGGAAGAGAGACCAAAAGAAGAGAATTTTTTTTAAATAGGGGAAAACTGCAGAAATCTTCAACCAAACGAATCAGGGATAGTTGTGCATGAAACACAGAAAGCCATCATGCAAATGCAACAGGTAATCAGAAAAGCTAATGGAATTTTGGCCCTGAGTTCAAGGGGGTTGGAGTATAAGATTGGGGACATTTTACTCTAAGTGAAAGAGATGCCATTATCTTAGAGTCATATAGCATGTAAACAGGCTGCTCGGCCCACTCGTCTATTCCGAACAGGTTTCCTAAACTGAACAAGCCCCATTTGCCTGCGTTTGGCCCATGTCACTCTAAATCTTTCCTTTCCATGCACCTGTCCAAATGCCTTGTAAATGTTGTAATTATACCAGCCTCTACTCCTTCCTCTGGCAGCTCTTTTCATATACACACCACCCTCTGCGTGAAGAAGTTGTTCCCCAGGTCCCTTTAAAATCTTTTCCCTCTCTCACTTTAAACCTGGGCTCCTCTATCCTGGGGAAATACCTTGGCTACTTACCTTACCTATGCATCTCCCTTAGATGAGATAGTTTACCTGTAAGAGGTGGAGATTCCCAGCGTGTGCAATCCTGGTGTAAGTGGCAGCATTACTGGTGCACGAGATAACAAGCGTGGGGCTGGATGAACACAGCAGGTCAAGCAGCATCATAGGAGCAGGAAAACTTGACGTTTCGGGCCTAGACCCTTCATCAGAAATACTGGTGCCATTGTGTTTGAATATGACTTATTTTAGGCTGCTTAAACCTTGGAACTGATTCTGTTATTCCTGAAGTTTCATAAAAAGTACAATGTCAGAGATAACAATGTGTAGAGCTGGATGAACACAGCAGGCCAAGCAGCATCAGAGGAGCAGGAAAGCTGACATTTCGGGCCCAGACCCTTCAGAAATGGGGGAGGGTAAGGGGGTTCTGAAATAAATAGGGAGAGATGCTCCCTGCTCCTCTGATGCTGCTTTGGCCTGCTGTGTTCATCCAGCTCTACACCTTGTTATCTCAGATTCTCCAGCATCTGCAGTTCCTACGATCTCTGAAACAATGTCAGAGAGTCATTTGATATTACAGAATTTGAACTTGGTTGTCATTATCATTCTTGGTACGGTCAGGATAACTTAGCAAATGTTATCCAATTGCAGAATCAAATTTAACAAATTGAGCTTTGTAAGTGCTGTCTATTTGGGTTTGGTCAGTACCTTGCTTATTATAGACAACTCAAGGATGCACCGTTTGATGTGATTTATCAGTCTTTGAGATGTTTGGCTGACATTACTAATGTCTAATCGGTATTGAAATTGATATGAGACAAAAAAATTGCAGATGCTGGATAGACAAAAAGGAGACTCGAAGAACACAGCAAGCCAGGCAGCATCTGGAGGAAACGAGCATTAACCTTCTTCAAATTGATATCCCAGATTACTTACTTGTATGACTGGCAAAATATATTTTCATCTTGATATCAGCATCCTATTAGTGGTGAATCTATTGCTAAGAATTACTCTGACGTCCGATTTAAGTTAGTTGGGCTCACAATCTAGTGCACTGCTAGTACTGGATATCACATTTATAATAAACAGGACCCTCTTCTTTTCAGATAGAACATGTATCTACATTGAATCTGTTTAAAATAAACAAAATAAGTGATACCCATTCTCTGGTTCTCCTGCATATTTTAAATTCATATAAACTTTGACAATTAACTGTCAGCCATCACCTAACTGATGCATTTTCCATGGCAATGCCTCTATCAATCAGAATCTAATTTTCATGCTGTTGTCCCCTTTTATATTGGTGTTCTTGCAAATATACTGATGGACGCAAGACAAAATTTTGACTGTCTTTTTTTCAACAATACAAAAGCACACTGGGGGTGTGTCTGATGTTTTTATATATTATCCACCTGATAATTGTACCCAATATGATTGGAATCTCTTGGAAGAATCCAATTGAGGGCTGGGAAGTAATAAACCTTAGCTTGACAAATTTCTTTTTGACTTTGCACTATTTGATGTTTCTAATAGCTAAGAGCGTCATTTCAAAGATTCAAATGGTATGTTTAATAAGGTGATGTTTTTAGAATCTTGCCTTGGAAATGTTTTGTACTTAAGATACTTAAATTTCTTCTTATGCAGTGGTTTGAAACTGTCTTTTGCCTGATTCTTTCAATTGCAGTGCATGGGAGTATGTCTCCCAATAACATGGGAAACTAAAATAAGTACATTTGACTTAGACTAATGTATCCAATTCAATTCATGAACCAAACAATACTTGTTATTTATGAACTGCCATTTGAAATTAATTCAGGGTAATAACTTTGTATGTTTCAGGCACTTCGTCTCAGCAACGTTGCATTGGCAAAAACAACAACAGGTCAGATAGTGAACCTGTTGTCAAATGATGTTAATAAGTTTGATCAGGTAATGTGTGCTATGTGATAATTGGGGGAATGAATAGGGCTGGAAAGAGTTACCATTCACATATTCACAATCATTCTTGTTTTCTTCCGCCCCTAACCCTGTAAGTGCAATCAATATTCCTGTTTTTCTTTTAAAAATACATTTGTAATTTTGTACAATAAGAATGCCATAATGAATGATTTTATTTAAGAAAATAACAAAGCATAAACTAAATCAGTGACCCATTACCATATTGCTCAACAGTGTGAGTCAGACAACTTATAAAACATTAACAAAAACAGAAGTTGCTGGAAAACCTCAGCAGATCTGGCTGCATCTGTGAAAAGAAATCAGAGTTAATGTTTTGAGTGATTTGAAACATTAACTCTGATTTCTCTTCACAGATACAGCCAGACCTGCTGAGCTTTTCCAGCAATTTCTGTTTTTGTTTCTGATTTACAGCATCCACATCTTTTGGTTTTTATAAAACATCAAATCATTAAGTTGGGACTCTGTCTTAAATGGCCTACTCCATGTTCTTAAATATCTAGGTGAATCGAATCCCTACATGTGGAAACAGGCCCTTTGGCCCAACAAGTCCACACTGACTCTGAGCATCCCGCCCAGACCCAGCCCCCTATAACCTATAGGCAGAGTGATGATGGTATAATAGGGAGCATAGCTGCTTTCCAAGCAATTGACCCGGGATCGATTCCTGGCCGTTGCAGGGCTGTGCTTTTGGGTGGCATGGTGGCTCCGTGGTTAGCACTGCTGCCTCACAGCACCAGGGACCCAGGTTCAATTCCAGCCTTGGGTGACTGCCTGTGTGGACTTTGCACATTCTCCCCATGTCTGCAGTGGTTTCCTCCAGGTGCTCCGGTTTCCCCCCTCAGTCCAAAGATGTGCAGTCTAGGTGGATTGGCCATGCTAAGTTGCCCACTTTGGATATTAACATTTGAGGAAATAAATTTTCCAGGATGTTTGTGACATAGAAATTTTTTTAGAAAAGGATGCAATGAGTTATGCATCTGAAACTTGCATTTATTCTAAATGTTGGGTATTTTCAGGAAAATTATTCACAGGATAGCTTGAGTCTGTAATCTGATGCAAAAGCTTAAATGTTTCACTAAATATATTTTTATTAGGGGGAATCAGAATCCTCCTGTCTGTTTTAAGTTTAAAAATAGCTTGGTAATTAACTGTTAGCCGTCATCTGGTGTTTTTTCCACTGTAATGACTTTACCAATCATGCATTCTCTTACCATGCTGTTATTTCCCTTTACATTGGTATTCTTGAAAATGTACTGACGGGTTCAAGATAACGTTTTGACAGTGTCAGTTTTTTTCTGAAATACATTGCTAAAATGTCATCTTCAGCCACGTTTGAGTGCTAAAATTGTGTTTTTGAATGTTAGTGCATATGTTGTTAGCTTACTAAACTGTGTCTCTTTGTTATAATATGTTGTGTATGCAATTTTTCTCTTCACTCCTAGATCGTTCCAAAAGATTTTTAATGTTGCTTATATTTTATCCCAACAATGTTACAGGTAACCATATTCCTGCATTTTCTATGGGTTGGACCGTTGCAGGCAATTGCAGTGGTAGCACTGCTCTGGCAAGAAATAGGGCCATCTTGCCTGGCTGGAATGGTTATATTGCTTATCCTGATGCCTACACAGACGATTTTTGGAAAGTGGTTTTCAGAACTGAGGTATGATCATTTTACAAAAGCCTAAATTTGAGTGTTTTGGAGGGAATTATTAACTTTATTTTTATAAAATACTTGATTTTAAACCTGCTTTTGTTCAGATTATTTTCATATTTGTGCGATAGTTTTGCTGTGGTTCTATTTAGATTTAAAATGTCAACTTCAATCTCAGATTTTGTTTTGTATGTTTGTTCTCTGATTTTGGGTATTGCTGGCAGGGTCAATATTTATTGCTGAGTCCTTGTGCTCATAAGTATGATGGATTATCAACTTCTGCACTCCTTGTTGTGAAAGCGCACTTACAAGCTCATTGAAGTACAGAGTTCCAGAATTTCATCCCAGCAACCATGAAGGAGGAACACTACGGAATTTAAGGAATTCACAGAATTTTTAGGGGGCTTGACCAGGTACATGTGGAGGGGTTGTTGTTTCTCCCTTATGGAGGAGTCTAGGACAAGAGAGCATAACTTCAGAATGAAGGGTCGTTCATTTAATACACAAATGAGGAGGAATTTCTTGCCTGATGGAATTGATTCTTCAGGTTTCTTTACCATAGAGGGTTATCAAGGCTTGGTGGTTAAGAATATTCAAGACTGAGATGGAAGGATTTTTAATTGGTAAGGGCATTGAGGATTATAGAGAAAAGGCATGGAAGTGGAGTTGAGGGTTATCAGATCAGCCAGGATCTTATTTGATGGTGGAGCAGACTTGGTGGCCTGAATGGCCTACATCTGCTTCTATGTCATGTGCTCTTATGGATGTAGTAGTAATTTAAGGGTCTCAGAAAGAGAAAAAACAGCTAGTGTTGGGTGAATGAGTTATAAATTGTATAGTTAAAGCAATAAAGTGTTTACGTGCTGGTATTATTGCTACACTGTTAATTCGGTGACCCAGGTAATGTTCTGGGGTCCCAGGTTCAAATTCCACTGCGGCAGATGGTGAAGTTTGTATTCAATAAAACTGTAGAATTAACAATCGAATGATGACCGTGAAACCATTGCTGATTGTCAGGAAAAGCCGATCTGGTTCACTAATGACCTTTCGGGAAGGAAGCTGTCATCCCTAAGTGCTCTGGGAAATTAGAAATGGGTGATAAATGCTGACTTAGTCAGCACTGCCCACGTTACATGAATGAATATTAAAAAATACAATGTAAGTCTTGGCATGAAACCTTGCTTATGAAAAGTTGGAAAGTGTGCGGAAAATATTTAAAAGCATTTTACCAGGTCTGGAGGATTTGGGTTATAAGGAGAGGCTGGATGAGCTGGGACCTTTTTGACTGGAGTATCGGAGGTTGAGGTGTCTCCTTATAGAGGTTTATAAAATCATAAGGGGCATAGGTAAGGTGAATAGCAATGTTTTCCCCCTAGGGTGAGGGAGTTCAAAACTAGAGGATATCATTTTAAAGTGACAGATTTAAAAGGGACCTGAGGGGCAACTTTTTCACACAGGGCGGCACAGTGGTTAGCACTGCTGCCTCACAGTGCCAGGGACGCTGTTTCGATACCAGCCTTAAGCGACTGTCTGTGTGGAGTTTGCACATTCTCCCCGTGTCTGCGTGGGTTTCCTCCGGGTGCTCCGGTTTCCTCCCACAGTCCAAAGATATGCGGTTTAGGTGGATTGACTATGCTACATTGCCTGCCAAATTGCCCGTAGAGTCTAGGGTGGGAAATGCAGAGGTAGGATATGGGGCTGGGTCTGGGTGGGATGCTCTTCGGACTGTCGTTGTGGACCTGATGGGCAGAATGGCCTGCTTCTGCACTGCAGGGATCCTATGATTCAATGACATAGTGGTTCATATGTGGAATGAGCTGCCAAAGGAAGTAGTGGATGCAAGTACAGTTACAACATTTAAAGCCATTTGGACAGGTACGTGAATAGGAAAGGTTTAGAGAGATATGTGAGTGGGACTAGTTTTAGTTTGGGAAACCTGGTTGTCATGGATGAGTTGGACCATAAGGTCTGTTTCCATGCTTTGTGACTCTGATTACAGTCTGTTTAAATGAGTTGTTAGATATGTAGACCTTGTAATGTAGACCCAGTGCCAAACTCAAAAGTCTCTTTCGGCACAATGGAGGATTTATTTTGACACAGTTACTTTGCACTGAAAATAAATGATCCCCAACTTGTTCTGTTGAAGTAGGACTGCAACACCAATATCACCAGTGCAATAACTGGTTTAAATAGTTTAACATAATTTGCCGCCAAACTGGATACAGTAACCAGTACAAATTTCAGATTGTTAAGACACCCTAGCAATCTTTTCTCCATTCAAGTTTCTTGCTTTTATTTAACAAACTTGTCAGAGGTGCAACACCAGAGCTGAAATTCAGACTGAATGTCTGGTAAAATCTACTGATACCAATATATTACAAAACTTCCCATTTTGTCATTGGCATGGGAAACTCAAAGATAGCCCATGTTCTTACTTCTCTAAGTATGACTTGGCCTTGCTCTAAAGTGTGGCCCAAATAAATTAGTACTGCTTTGTCAAATTCAATTTTGGTCAAATTTATGACCAGTTTGTAATTGATTAAGCAACTTAATCATGCGTTGCGAATACTCTTTACAGGTTTCACTGAATGCAATTGGGTATCAATGTAGACAATGTAAATGCTTAACCCTAATGAAGATTTTTTTGGTTAACTGTTGCAAAGTTGCTGGTGCAGTCTTCGTTCCAAACAATATGAACTTACATAGATAAAGTCCATCTGGTGTTACAAAAGCTGAATTGTTTTGGCTGCATCATAGACATCATAGAATCCTCATCATCATAGAATCCCTACAGTGTGGAAACGGGCCATTTGGCCCATCACGTCTACACCGATCCTCCGAACAGCGTCCCACCCAGACCCATCCTGTAACCCTATGTTTCCCATAGCTGACCCACCTACAGAGCAAGTTAGCATGGCCAATCCACCTAACCTGCACGTCTTTGGACTGTGGGAGGAAACAGAAGCACCCAGAGGAAACCCATGCAGACACTGGGAGAATGTGCAAATTCCACACAGACCGTCACCCAGTGGAATCGAACTGGGTCTCTGGCACTGTGAGGCAGCAGTGCTAAATCCTGAGTCACTCTGCCACCCACATCAGTCAATAGAACTTCTTAATGTCTTTTAAACAACTCAATTTTCTAAAGAAAATCAGGCATGGGTAGGAGGTGGTGATTAGAGAGAATTTCAGGTGAGAAAGTCTGCCAAAAGTACTCTCCACCTTCTCCTGCCCAAATTTTCTGGGTCCCAACCTTGAATCCTCTAACTCTGCTGGGTCCCTAACCCTACCACCCAGTCCTTGATCGTAGCCACTACCCTCTTTCCTAGGTCTCTGTTTCTCCCTCCAAGGTCTCGGGCTGTGTTGTGGGAATCTGTTTAAATGTACATGCATGATTTAAAGCAGTGAGGAATATGCATGTTCTGGTGTCAGTAAACGTAGTCAACAATATACCATTACTCTTCATGACAGGATAAGTCAATACCAAATTGTGGTACAGAAGACTGTAGGTGACAGTGATCACAACATGATAAAATTCTATATTCAGCTTAAAGTGGAAAATTATGGATCGAACAATAATGCAGTAGAAGGGATAGGATGATAGTTGGTCAAAGTGAGCTGGTAAACAGATTAAATGGTAGGGTGGTATTACTTCAGTGGCAAACTTTTAAAGAGATGTTTAATAAATGTCAAAGATTATCCCAGTAAGAAAGGGAGGCTCTTTAAGAAGGATGCATTCATCCATTTCTGAATAAGAAAGTTAAAGGTAGCATGAAATTGAAAGAAGCACTAAAAATCTACAAAGACTTACTGATAGCTTAGAAGGGCATTCAGATCTTATGAATCAGCAAAAAATGGCTGAAAAGACAGTGAAGAGGAAGAAAATAAAGTATGGGAGAAAGCTATTTATGTAGGCCACTCAGCCCCTTGAGCTAGTTCACCATTCAGTGAGGTCATGGCTGATCTGTGACCGAACTCCACTTACCTGCCTTTGGCCCATCTCCCTTAATATCTTTTGCTTGACAAAAAAAATGTATCTCTGAGTTTAAAAAAAAAATAATAACTGATCTAGCATCCACTGCCATTTGTGGAAGAGAGTTCCGTGTGTCTACCATCCTTTGTGTATAAATGTGCTTCCTAACATCATCTCTAGACAGTCTGACTCTAATTCCCCGGCTATGCTCCCTAATTCTAGGAGCCCCAAATAGTGGAAATAGTCTATCTCCACCTACCCTCACTTTTTCTGTCTTGAAGACTTTGATTAGATAACCTTTCACCTTCTAATTTCTGGAGAAAATTCTAATTCGGATAATCTGTCCTCATAATTTAACCCCTCAAGTGCAGGTATCATTCTTGAGCCAAGACCAGTATATCCTTCCTAAGGTGTGGTGCTCTCTGTCCCTGAAGTGGGGTCTAACCAGGGCTTTGTATAACTGCAGCATCCTTGTATCCTGTATCCTTGTACTCCTATACTCAAGTTATAAAGGCCAGCATTCCATTAGCTTGCTTGATTAACTTCTGTATCTGTTTGTGACGTTTTAAAGATCTATGCACCTGCAGCCCTCCACTGTCTCTTTGGACATCCACTGTATTTGACTTCATACCATTGACAAAGTACCCTGATCTATCCTTCCTTGGTTCAAAATGGATAAACTCACACTCGCATATGCTTATGTCTGTCCACTAAGTCTCCCAGTATCTCTTTGTAATTTTCTGTTATCATCTACATTAACTATAATGCCACTTCATTTTCTGTCATCAGCAAATAAGCAATGTGAAAGAATAGTTAGGCTCCAACACAATGCAAGTTTCCACAAATAATGAAATAGGGAAAGAGGAACTATAGCAAAGGTTGGTCCTCTACAGAGAGAGACTGGGGTAACGGAAACAATGAAATGGAAGAGGCATTAAAGAGGGGTTTGAAGTGGTCTGAAGACTAATGGATCTAAAGGCTGAAATGTTCCCGGGTTTTAAAATAAGTAACTGCAGAAATCAATTCATTATAATCTTTCAAAATTGTTTAGTTTTGAGAAGACTTTCAGTGGATTTGGTAAATAACTGATGTTAAACCTTCCTTCAAACCAAGAAGAGGCAAAAAACATCATGAGGTGGTAGTGAATCTTTAAAACATATAGACAGTTTAAATGAGTTATTAAAAATTTGTCTGATGCAGTATAATGTGGGAAAATGTGAACTTGTCAACTTCAGTTAGAAGAAAAGAAAAGCAGATTTTGGTGGCACAGAGGGATTGAAGTTTTCTTGTACCAGAATTTCATAAAATTAACGCGCATGTGCAACAAATGATTAGGAAGGCAAATGTTGGTGTTTGCCGCAAGGGAAATAGATATAATAATAAGGAAGCTTTACTGCATCTGTACAGTGTGTTAGTGAGACCACATCTGAAGTACTGTGTACAGTTTGGATTTGCTTGTTGTAATAACAATTCAGTTGGATTGGAAGTAGTTGAGAGAATGTCCGACCCATTCCTGAGTTAAAGTGTACCTCTTATGAAGAAAGGTTGAACACTTTGACCTTAGTCATTGGAATTTAGAAGTATGAGAAGTAGTCTTTTGAAGACTACAAAATTCTAAACTGGGTAATGGAGGCATATTTCCTATTGGGGCGAGACTAGATCAATAAAGCACCGTTTAAAAATAAGGCTGTCTCTGTTAAGATGATGAGGGGCTTTTTTTTTGAAGGTCATCAGTCTGTGCCAGTAAACGTATTCAAAGCTAAGTGAGATAAATTTTTAATAGTTGACGGAGTTGGGGATTTATTGGTGGGGCGTGAAATGCTGAGGACTGTCATGAAAGTGGAGTTGAGATCCCAACAAGTTCAGCCATAACCTTATTGAACAGTAGAGCGGGCTGAAATGTTGAATTACCCCCTCCAGCTGTGAAGTCTTATGTTTCTGTATTGCTATAATTTGTGACAAAGTTGTCACTTTGAGAAGTGTTGTTCACTCCATATTCATATGGGCTTCTAAAAGGCATTTCATCAAGTGCCACATCACAAATATGATGGAAGAATTGAAGCCTGGTGATGGTGACCTCAGAAACAGTGTGGTTGGCCTTGTGGCGCGGTTGTAGTGTCCCTACCTTTGAGCCAGAAGCTCCACATTCAATTGTCATCTGCTCCAGAGGTGTGTAATAATATCTAAGAAAAACATCAGTTAGAAAATAGACAACACAGTGTGGAGCCGGAGGAACACAGCAGGCCAGGCAGCATCACAGGAGCAGGTAAGTTGACCTTTTTTGAGAAATGGGGAGGGGGAAGGGAGCTCAGAAATAAATAGGGAGGAGGGGTGGGGCTGGGGAATGTAGGTGGGATGGTGATAAGTGAATGCAGGTAGGAAGTGGGATTGATCAGTGGGATGGGTGGAGCAGATAAGTGGGAGAGAAGATGGACAGGTTGTGTCAGGTCAAGGAGGCGGGGATGAGAGGGAGGATTGGACATGGGATTAAGCCGGGGGGGTGGGGTGGGAAGATTTTAGAACTGGTGAATTCCACGTTTGGGCCATCAGGCTGTAGGTTCCCAAAGCAGAATATGAGGTGTTGCTCCTCCATTTTACATGTGGTGTCATTATGACACTGGAGCAGGCCCAGGATGGACATTTCACCTAGGGAATGGGAATGGGAGTGGGAGTTAAAATGGCTGGCAACCAGAAGGTGTTGTCGTTTGTCGCGTACAGAGCGCAGATGCTGTACAAAATGGTCCCCAACTCTATGCTTGGTCTCATTGATGTAGAGGTGGCCACATCGGGAGCAATGGATACGATAGACCAAGTTGCCAGATGTACATGTGAGCCCCTGTTGGATATGAAAGGTTTACTTTGGGCCTTCAGTGGAGGTGAGGTGAGAGTAGTAGTGGCAGATGTAATACTTTCTGCGGTTGCAAGGAAAGTTGCCAGGGGTGGTGGGGTTATTGGGAGTGTGGAGCAGACGAGGTACCATGGAGTGAGTAGTCCTTACAAAAGGCAGATAGGGGTGGGGAGGGAAATATATCATTGGCTGTGGTGTTGGATTGTAGGTAGCGGAAGTATGAAATGCTGGATGTGGAGGTTAGTGGGGTGGTATGTGAGGACCGGGGGATTCTGTCTTTATTTTTGTTGGGGGTGATAGGGTATGAGCGCAGAAATGTGAGACATGCAAGGGATATGTTTGAGGGTGTTTTTGATCACCAGAGGGGGGAAGATTGTAGTCCTTGAAATAGGAGGACATCTGGGATGTCCCGGAGTGGAACGTTCCATCTTGGGAGCACATGTGGCGGAGACAGAGGAATTAGGAGTAAGGGATCTCATTCTTGCAGGAGGGTAGGTGAGAGGCGGTGTAGTCCAGGTAGCTATGAGAGTCAGTGGGCTTGAAATAGATGTCAGTGTTGAGGTGGTTACCAGAGATGGAGACAGAGAGGCCCAGGAAGGGGAGGGAGGTTTCGGACATGGTCCAATTCAATTTGAGGTTGTGTTAAAGATTTTTGTAAAGTTGATGAACAGTTCAAGCTCCTCGTTGGAGCAGGAGGCAGTGCTAATACAGTCATCAATGTAGCGAAGAAAGAGGTGGTGGATAGTGCCAGGGTAACAGCAGAAAAGGGACTGTTCCATGTATCCTACAATTAGGCGTGTATAGCTTGGATCCATGCGGGTGTCCACGGCTACCCCCTTTGCCTTTAGGAAGTGGGAGGAGTTAAAGGAGAAGTTGTTCAGGTTAAGGACAAGTTTTGTTAAGCAGATGAGGGCATTGGTGGAGAGGGACTGGTTGGGCCTGAGGGAGGGCTTTTAGGCCATCTGCATGGGGAATACAAGTATACAGTGATTGGATGTTCACAATGAAGATGGCGTGTTGGGGGCTAGGGAATTGGAAGTCCTGGAGGAGGTGGAGGGCGTGGGTGGTGACCCAGACATAGGTGGGGAGTTCCTGGACTGGGGGAGAAAGACAGAGTCAAGGTAAGTGGAGATGAGTTCAATGGGGCAGGAGCAGGCAGAGACAATGGGTAGGTCAGGACAGACAGGTTTGTGGATTTTGGGAAGGAGATAGAAACAGGCAGTGTGGGGTCAGGAATGATGAAGTTGGAGGCTGTTGGTGGGATGGCCTAAAAACCCTCCGATGCTTCCTCTCCAGCAGGCCCAGCTAGTCCCCTTCCACCAACACCTTCATCTGCTTAACAGAACTTGTCCTTACCCTGAACAACAAGTCCTTTAACTCCTTCCACTTCCTACAGACTAGGGGGCTTGCCATGGGCACCTGCATGTGTCCAAGTTATGCCTGCCTCTTCTTAGGATATGTGAAACAGTCCCTTTTCTGCTGTTTCACTGGCACTATCCACCACCTGTTTCTTCGCTACATTGATGACTGCATTGGTGCTGCTTCATGCTCCCACGAGGAGCTTGAACAGTTCATCAACTTTATGAACATCTTTCACTGCAACCTCAAATTCACCTGGGCCATCTCCGATATCTCCCTCCTCTTCCTGGACCTCTCCAACTCCACCTCTGTTAAATGCCTCAACACTGACATTTATCTCAAGCTCACTGACTCCCGTAGCTACCTGGACTACTACACCTCTCACCCACCCTCCTGCAAGAATACGAGCCGTTACTCCCAATTCCTTCACCTATGCTACTTCTGCTCCCAAAATGAAACGTACCACTCCCAGACATCCCAGATGTCCTCTTATTTCAAGGACCACAACATTCCCCTTCCGGTGATCAAAAATGCCCTCAACTGCATCTCTTACATTTCCTGCATTTCTGCCTTGAAACAAAAATATAGACAGAATCCCATGGTCCTCGCATACCACCCCACCAACTTCTGCATCCAGCGTTTTGTTCTCCACCATTTCTGCCACCTACAGTACAACGCCACTACCAAAGAGTCATTTCTGTCCCCACCCCATCTATCTTTCGTTGGGACTGCTCACTCTGTGACTCCCTCTTCCGCTCCACACTCCCCACTAACCCCGCCACCCAGCACCATTCTCTGCAACTGCAGAAAGTGCTACACCTGCCCCTACATCTCCGCCCTCACCTCCATTCAAGGCCCAAAACAAATGTTCTATATCTGACAGGGGTTCACCTGTACATCCGCCAACTTGGTCTACTGTATCCGTTGTTCCCGATGTGGCTTCCTGTACATTAGTGAGACCGAGTGTTTCATGCAGAATACGCACTCTGTATGTGACACATGAAAACACCTTCCAGTCGCCAAACATTTTAACTCCCCCTCCCACTTTTTGGGTGACAGGCCCGGGATGGACCTCCTCCAGTGCCACAATGACACCAGACATAAACTGAAGGAGCAACACCTCATATTCTGCTTCGGGAGCCTACAGCCCAATGGCCCAAACAGAGAATTCTCCAGTTTTAAAATCTCCCCACCCCGGCCTCATCCCATGTCCAACCCTCCCCCTCATGCCCCCCTCCTTGACATGGCACAGCCTGTCCATTGTGTCTCCCATCTATCCACCCCACCCATCCCACTGACCAATTCGCACCACTCCCTACCTGCATTCACCTGTCATCATCTGACCTACTTTCCCCAGCCCCATCCCTCCTCTCTCTCTTTATTTCCCAGCTCTCATCCCTCTCCCTATTTCTGAAGAAAAGTCCCAACCCGAAAAGTCAACTTTCCTGCTTCTGTGATGCTGTCTGGCCTGCTGTGTTCCTCCAGCTCCACACTGCGTTGTGCCTGACTCCAGCATCTGTAGTTTTCGCTATCTCTGGTTGATTAGAAAATATCTAGGAACAAAACTGTGGTCTCTGGCATATGTGCCAACAAAAGGTTCAGGATGAAACAGATAAAACATGTTCTGCCACACATAGAAAGCACAATCCAAATGGGATCTCATGCAGAAGTAGTGTCCCTACCTGTGGGCCAGGATGTTCATGTTCCACCTGCTCCAGAAGTGTGTAAAAATATCACTGTACAGGTTGATTAGAAATTATCTAAAAATAAAGGAGAATGTTGTCCTTTGCAGAAGAATCAATGCAATTATATTTAAAGTGGTAATGACAGGTGATTCTATAATTAAAGGTACAGAAAGCATCCTTTGTAAGAAGGATTGAGAGTCACTGATGGTGTCGACCTATTGTCATCGGAAGGGACATCTGAAACGGGCTCCGAAAGATATTGGAGTGCGAGGGGGAGGATCCAGTTGTTATGGTCTGCGTTGGCGCTAACAACGTAGACAAGAGGTCGTGTATGGGGAATTAGGAACAACAAGGTAGCTCAGTGGTTAGCACTGTTGCCTCACAGTGCCAGGGACCCGCATTCGATTCCAACCTCTGTGGAGTTTGCATGTTCTCCCACGTCTGCGTGGGTTTCCGCCAGGTGCACCTGTTTCCTCCCACAGTCCAAAGATGTGCAAGTTAGGTGGATTGGCCATGCTAAATTGCCCATAGTGTTCAGGGATGTGTAGGTTAGGTAGATTAACCACGGGAAATACAGGGTTACAAGGATAGGGTAGGGGGATGGGTTTAGGTGGGATGCTGTTTGGAAGGTCAGTCTGGACTTGATGGGCTGAAGTAACACTGGGAATTCTATGATTAAAGAACTGGATCTCAAGGGTTATAATCTCTGGATTATTACCCGAGCCGCATACAAATTGCCCCGGGATAAGAAAATTTAGCAAATAAATGTGTGGCTAAAGGAGTGGTGTGGCAAAGAGAGGTTCCATTTCATGGGGCACTGGCATCAGTATTGGGACAGGAAGTAAGTGTACCATTGGGGCAGGCTTGAGCTGAACCGATTTGGGACCAGTGTCCTAGTGGAAAAGCTAAATAGAATGGTCACAAAGACTTTAAACTAGTAAGTGGATGTAGGGTAGGTGTTCAGGCTCAGATGAAGTCAGTACAGTTTCAAAACCAAGGAAAAGGACAGAATGAAGAAATAGTCAGGAATCCTACTTCAGGTGTGGCCGGCAATGGGAAATCTATAAGAAGGGTCTTGATTAAATCAGAAGAGAGTAACTTAAGTAGCATTACAGAGACTGTTGACTAATTGAGAACAAATTATTAACTTAACTGGGAAATTGGTTGAGTGGGAAGCAACAGAGTAGCGTCAATGGGTAGGTACTGAAATTGGCAGGATGTGACAAGTCGTGTCCTACAGGGTCTGTGTTAGGGCCTCAGTTATTCATACTATTTATTAACAACTGACATAATGGCATAGAAAATCAAACATCCAAATTTACTGATGAGACAAAATTAGGTGGCATTGTTGACAGTGTAGATGATGTCTATCAATACCCCTTAAATTTTATGCTGAGGTGAATGGACAAAACTGTGGCAGACTGTATTCAGTGTTAAGTAAGTGAGAGATTATCTATTTTTGAAATGAAAAAGGAGAGATCAGGAGACTTTCGGATGGCAAGATGTTAAATACAATTGCATAAAACCCTGGTTAGAATCTGCTTGGACTTCTGGGAGAAGATCTGGGCACCACATCTTAGGAAAGATATATTGGCCTTGGAGGGACTACAGCATAGGTTTACAAGAATGATGCCTGAGTTCAGGGGCTAAATTATGAGGGGAGATTATACAATCTAGATCTGTTTTCTGTAAAATTGAGATGGTTAAGGAGCGATCTGATTGAAGCCTTCAAGGCTAACAGGAGTAGGCAGGATAGATAAAGAAAACCATCCGTACTGGTTGGGGATTTTAGAACTTGGGGGCGTAGTCTGAGAATTCAGGCCAGACTGTTCAAGAGAGGTGTTAGGAAGCACTTCTACACACAAATTGTGACAAACTATTTTGAGTTGTTGAAAGATCTGCCCATGGCTAACATTTATTCAGTGGTTGCCCTTGAGAAGCTGGTGGTGAGCTGCTGCCTTGAACCGCTGCATTCCAAGTGTTGTAGGTATACCCATTAAACCATTAGGGAGGGAATTCCAGGATTTTGACCCAGCAGCACTGAAGGAAAGTTACGATGGTGAGTGGCTAAGTAGGCAATGTACAGGTGGTGATCCCATGTATCTGCTGCTCTTGTCCTTCTAGGTGGACGTGTCCAGGGTTGGGAAGGTGCTATCTACAGATCTTTAGCAAATTTCTGTAGTACATCTTGTAGATGGTACACTTTGGTGCTGCTGAGCATTGGTAGTGGAGGGAGTAGATGCTTGTGGACATGGTGCCAATCGAGCAGGCTGCTTTGTCTTGAATGATGTCAAGCTGCTTGTGTATTGTTGGAGCTGCAGTCATTCAGGCAAGTGGGGACTATTGCATCACACTCCTGCCTTGTCTTCTGCTTTGTACATCCAGGTGAACAGGCTTTCAGTTACTTGCTGCCATATTCCTAGCTTCTGAAATGTTCTTGTAGGCACAGTATTTATATGATAAGCCCAGTTGAGTTTCTGGTCAATGTTAACCCTCAGGATGTTTTAAGTGGGCCATTCAGTGATGGTAATGCCATTGCACGTCAAAGGATAGTGGTTAGATCACCTCTTAGGGAGATGGTCATTGTCTGGTCTTTGTGTGACATGAATGTTACTTGCCATTTTTCAGCCCAAGCCTAGATAATATCCAGGTCTTATTGCATTTAAACATGGACTGCTTTATGGATCGTTTCTGTAAAAGTAGCTGACTCCAGAAAAAGAAAATTAGTGTGAGCTGCTAGCATCTGGAATGCATTGCATGAAAGTATGCCAACAGCAAATTAGTAGTAATCCAGAGAGCAGACTAATCCTCGTGTGACACAAATTCAAACCCCAACGTGGCAGCTGGTGAAATTTAATTGAGTTAATAAATCTGGTATTGATGGCTAGTTTCAGTGCGGACGACCATGTGAAGTATCATCAATAGTTGAACAAACCCTACTCGTTCATAAATCTCCTTTAAGGAAGAAAATCTGCCTTTGTTACCTAATCTGGCCTATGTATGACTCCAGACCCACAGCAATATGTTTGACTATTAACTGCCTCTGAAATGGTCTAGCAAGCCACTCAGTTTAAGGGCAGTTAGTGATGGACAACAAATGGTGACCTTGCAAGGATGCCCATATTCCTGAAATGTTGAAAAAATGTCTTTGAAGTATGGTTTCATTGGTAATGGAACTAATTCATTGGTGCATGCAAAGAGCTGGTACCAGGCATGATAGATTAAGTAGTCTTCTTTACTGCATTTCGTCCATCGTAAGGTCAAAAATGGGGATATTCATTGGCACAACAGTCAGCACCCATTAGTGATGCTTGAGATGCTGGAGCACAAAATCACAAAATTATTATAGCCTATTCGGCCCATCATGTCTCTACCTGGTGTATTATCTAGTGCCAATCTCCTGCCTTTTCCCTGTATCCTTGCACCCTATTATTAGCCAAATAAACATCCAATACCCTCTTGAATTCGTCAATTGAACCTGGCTGCAACACCTTTCCAGGCAGTGCATTTCATACCTTAACTTGCTGTGTGAAAAAGATTTTCCTTGCATTACCCTTGCTTCATTTGCACATCACTTTAAATCTATGGCTTCTCACCTTTGTTTCTTTTACAAGAACAATCAGCTTCACCCTGTTTAATCTGTCCAGCCCCCTCATGATTTTGAAATCTACAATCAGGTCTCTTCTGGGCCACCTTATCTCCAGCTTCAACAAGAGTTCCAACTTCAGCTCAGGATAGATGCAAGTTTCTCACACCTGGAACCATTCTAGTAAATAGAAGCAGTCTCTGTCCAGATGCAGCAAGACCTGTACAACATCCCAACCAGGGTTTATAGATGGAAATAATATGCCACAGATGTCACAGGAAATGACTATCTTCAACTAGAGAGAATGTAATCATCACCCCTTGATGTGTTATCTTGTTACTATTGCTGATACCCCAACGTTAACACGTTAATGTGTGGGTGTTACTATTGACCAGAAACCATTGAACTAACCATATAAACAGTGTGACTACAAGAGTAGGTCAGAGGTTAGAAAATCTGTAGTGTGCAACTCTCATTCTGTCTTTGGGTGAAAGTAGTAAATTGAGGGAAGGTTAACTACCACAATATTGGGCAGGAATTGGGGAATGTAGATTGGGGGCAGCTCTTTGAAGTTAGATTCACATCTGGAACGGTGGGACTCTTCTAAAAGGCGGATGATTAGAATTCTGGACCATCATGTTCCTGCAACAATGAAGGATAAGGACAACAGGAGAAATTGAGAACTTAGTCAAAAAAAAGGAGGCATATGTAAGGTTTAGGAAACTGAAAATGGACAGAGCCCTCGAAGAATGCAAAGATCACAGGAAAGAACTCAAACAAAGAATTAGGAGGGCTAACAGGGTCTTTGGCAAACAGCATTAAGGAAAATACCAAGATGTTTTGTACCTATACAAGGACACCTGACTTGGAAATGTGTCATTGTTCCTTCGTTGTCATAGAATCGTGCAGCATGGAAACGGACCCTTCGGTCTAATTAATCTATGCAGACCAGGTTTCCCAAACTAAGCTCATCAAATTTGCTTGCAGTTAACCCATATACTTTTAAGCTTTTCCTATTGAAAACCATTAGCTCAGGACAAGGTCAAAATCCTAGAACTTCAAATTATATTGGTGATATCATGTGGGTTTTTCTTTATCAGAGGTATTCAATGATTTTTGCCTTTTCTAATATAGATTTTGAAGGTTAATGACTTCAACAACGAATTTTGAAAACAAGTGTGATTTACTAAGTTTTTTTTTCCTGACTCCTTTAGAGCCAAAACTGCAATACTGACAGATAACAGAATTCGTATAATGAATGAAGTTGTATCAGGAATGCGAGTCATCAAGATGTATGCATGGGAAACACCCTTTTCAAATTTAATTGCTCAAGTAAGAATGTAAGTTTTTTTTGGAAATCACATACACTATAAACTCATGTCTGTAATGGTTGGGATCAAACCATTTCTAGATCTCAAATTTTTCTGATTTGTAATGTGGGATTGTGTTTCAAATAACAAGCAAAATCGGTGAGTGGCGAAAATACCCTTTTAATTGAGCATCCACAGTAGCACAGTTCGAGGTGGTGATGGAATTATGAAGTACAGTTCTTACAGTAGCCTCTTTATACACAGTTCTTGTGTATGTTAAAATTCTATCACTATGGTGTTACACAGTTTTATCTATTGTACACAGACGTTTGCTTGACATCTGTCCTAAACATTTGCCAAATGTTGGCTGCTACTCGGATTAAAATATCTGTCTAGTCTGCTTGCATAATTAAGAGGTGTTAGTCCTTTTGTTTTTTAAGTTAGTAAATGTTAGTAAAAATACTAGACCTATATGATATAAATTAGTTAGAAATCATATGTGCACTAAATAAAGGTAGAAAGGGTATTAAAATGATTACTGCAGCTGGGTCATGAGATTTTATTTATTATTTGCCGGCGTGAGTTTAATTCATTCATGCAATTTCACAGAAGTGCTATTTTGCTAGTAACTTTCTTAAAGGGAACAGGGGCTCTATTCAGTGTGTAATTAACAGGTACAGGCTAGTGGAAGAAACTTGTTTGATGTTCTGCAACCTATTCAAGTCCAGGGAGATGGTTGCTAAGCATCTGATTAACATTATAATCTTTCTATAGTTTCAGGTGGGTCGTGGAGACACTATGGTGGTGAGGGTATTGTTTCTGAATAGGTTCGTCGACTTTGATAATTATTCAGAGGCAGCTTTTGATGTAAATAAGTCTGATAAGGGTTGAAGTTGTGAAGAAGCGGTAATGGATTTTGATGGAATGTTTTAATTTAGTCTGTCTTGCAATAGTAAAATGAACTACAAAAATCGCGGTTTTATGAATGAATGAAAACACATTACAGCAAACAGCGAGTTAGTAAAGGGTTATGAATGAGTGAATGGGAATGCAGTATTAGTAAACAGAGAATGAATGTTGCCAAACCTGCTGAGTTTCTCCATCATGTTTCTATTTTTACTTCAAATTTCCAGCATCTGCAGTTGTTTTGCTTTTATTTATGTGTATACACGGGGGTGTGTGCGTGGCACCAGTTAATGGAATTTGCATTATTAAAAGTTTGGGCCATATGTCAGGACAATAGCAAGCATGATCTTTCTTAATCTTCAATTCTGAAGTTCCCAACAGTGGTAAGAAATAATTTGAGAGAACTGAATCTGGAGTTAATTGGTCTCCTGACTTCGGATCTCAACTGTTATAAAATGTGATGGTCCATGTTACCGTATGATGGTAACCAATAGATAATGTCCTTCTGGAAGCTTTCACAACTCTTTCAAGTTGTCAACATATGTATTTTTTCTGGAAATAGTATCTAATTTCATAAAGACTTTTTCCTCTTCTCCTTTCTGTCCTGTGTCCCCTTCCCACTATATTCAATGGACACCTTCTCTCACTGGAATTATTAGGAAGGGCAACACCCAGGTCAACTTTCAAGGAAAAGGACGTTTCCATTGTATGTTAGTAGAGAGAAGGCAATTCCAATATTTTTGTCAGTTTTTTTGTCTAGTACACAATCTCTGTCGTGGATCCATTCTCAATTGAATGTGCAATCTGTGATTCAAAGAGAGGAAAGACATGAGTTACATTAGTCTTTTAAATGAAAACTAGTGTCCCTCAAATTACATTCATTCACAGATAACAAGGTGTAGAGCTGGTTGAACACAGCAGGCCAAGCAGCATCAGAGGAGCAGGAAAGCTGACGTTTTGGGCCTAGACCCTTCTTCAGAAATTCACATTCATTCACAGCTCTTCTTGTAATGACAAAAACAAAAGCAAGGTACTATTCATGCTGAAATGCTGAACACCTCTAGAAGTATTTGTAGAGAGAAAAGCAGTTAGTGTTTCAGTTTGTATTTCATTTTCATCAGAACTGACAAAAATTAGATATGTAACAGGTCTCGAACCTGAACAGAGTCAGGGAAATGGAGGGAGATGTTCAAGAGAAGAGTCATCAGGCTGGAAATATTAACTTTGTTCCTTTTTCCTCAAATGTTGCTAGAACTGCTGAGTTTCTCCAGCATCTGTAGTATTTTGCATTCGTTTCCAGCTTTTATTAGAGGGAAACATAACGATGTGACGAGTCTTGAAGTATCACTGACCAAAACGGTTGGTCCAACTTAGACATAATAATCTTGTCTTGAGATGGTAACGTCCTAGTGTAAGTACTTACTGATAGTGTTGGGGATAGCAAGAACTACACGTGCTGGAGCTGGAGGAACACAGCAGGTCAGGCAGCATCAGAGGGTAGGAACATCAACTTTTTGGGTCGGGACCCTTCAAAACTGGGGAGGGGGAAAGCAGCTGGGAAATAAATAGAGGGAGGGGGTGGGCCTGGGGAAAGGTAGGTGGGATGGTGATAGGTGGATGCAGGTAGGGAGTGGTCAGTGGGATAGATGGGAGGGAAGATGGACAGATTGTGTAAGGTCAACGAGGCAGGAGGGGGGATGGGTGGGGCAGGGGAGAGATAGGTGGGGTGGTGATAGGTGGATGCAGGTAGGAGGTAGTGGGGATTGGTCAGTGGGATGGGTGGAGTGGATAGGTGGGAGAGAAGATGGACAGGTTGTGTCAGGTCAAGGAGGTAGGGATGAGAGGGAGGTTTGGATGTGGGATGAGACCAAGAGTGGGGAGATTTTACAACTGGTGAATTCTATGTTCAGGCCATCGGGCTGTAGGCTCCTGTGGGGGTAATATGAGATGTTGCTCCTCCAGTTTGCATGTAGCGTCATAGTGGCACTGGAGGAGGCGCAGGATGGACAGGTCATCAAGGGAGTGGGAGGGGTAGTTAAAATGGTTGGTGACCAGAAGGTTTGTCAATTATTGTGTATGGAGTGCAGATGCTCCACGAAATGGTCCCCGAGTCTGCACTTGGTCTGACTGATGTAGAGGAGGCCACATTGGGAGCAACGGATACAGGAGACCAGGTTGGAGGATGTACTCCTGTCGGATATGAAAAGTTTGCTTTGGGCCTTGTATGGAGGTGAAGTGGGTTGTGAGGCATAAATCTAGTAATTTCACGATGGTGTCCTTATTGATATTGTTGGTGTCCTAGGTTGTCTGCTTACTTGATTCGTCTAGCAGTGTGGCAATTGTTTCTTTGGCTAGGTTGATGTTGAGGCAGTTACCAGAGATGGAGAAGGAGAGGTCCAGGAGTGGGGGTAGGTATCGAAGATGGTCTAGGTGAATTTGAGGTTGGGATGAAAGGTGTTAGTAAAGTTGATGAACTGTTCAGGCTCCTCATGGGAGCGCGAGACAGTTCCAATACAATCATCAATGTGACGGAGGAAGAGGTGAGGGATGGTGCCGGTGTAGCATGCGGAAAAGGGACTGTTCCACTTATCCTACAAAGAAGCAGGCATAGCTCGGATCCATGTCTTCCCTTTCGTAAATCCATGCTGACTTTGTCCAATTCGGTCACTGTTTTCCAAGTGCTCTGATTAAATGTTTCACAATGGAATCTAGCATTTACCCCACAACCAATGTCAGGCTAACTAGCGTATAATTCCCTATTGTCTCTCTACCTGCCTTTTTAAATAGTGGGGTTCCAATAGCTGTCCTCCTGTCCATAGGAACTGTTCCAGAGCTAGTAGAATCTTGGAAGATGACCACCAATGCATCCACTTTTTTTTCGGGCCACTGCCAGAAAGCCTCTGGGATGTAGATTATCTGGCCTTGTGGATTTCTCAGCCTCTAATCCTATCAATTTTCCCAACACTGTTTCCCTACTAATACTGATTTCTTTCCATTCTTCCCTCTCACTAGACCCCAATGTCTTTGTGACATTATTTGTGTCTTAATTTGTGAAGATGGAACCAAAGATGTGTTTAACTGCCATTTCTTTGTTCCCTGTCTTAACTTCCCCTGATTCTGACTGTATGTCCAAGCCCTTCATGCTGTAATTTCTGATTTTGGTTAGGCCATTACAGTCTACGACATGCATAGAAACTTGACTTTTCAGACATGGGATGATTAGAAAGATTGCATTTTGAAAATTGCCTCGTGTTCAGGGACTTCAGAGAGGAAAGGGATGGATTTTCAAGATGTAGTGTTTTGTAAGGATCAAAGTTGGATCAAAGGGATCAAAGTTAGATTGTTGGAGGCATGTGGGATGCAGAAATTGATAGATATGAAAGGTTGAGAGGAAAGATGACTGCTCAAATTCTGAGCAATTATGCGGATGAAGAAGGCAAGTTGAATTGCCAGAAATTTAGCGAAAACTGGATTGAGAAAGCAGTTGGTCTCATGGTCAAGACGACCTTGGATACGACACGGGGAGAGGTAGAGAAACCAGAGAAAGATTTGAGTTTAAGATTTGGAATTGAGGTAAGTTTTATGTGGTGGGATGCAGAAAACAGGATGTTTTAGAGCTAGAGATAAAAGGTACTGCAGATGCTGGAGAATCCGAGATAACAAGCATGGGGCTGGATGAACACAGCAGGTCAAGCAGCATCATAGGAGCAGGAAAACTTGACGTTTCGGGCCTAAACCCTTCATCAGTTTTAGAGCTAAATGGTTTGTTTCATTCTTAGTCATAAAGAAGTTAATTAGCTCCTTGCATGTAGTACATAAAGCAAGAGAAGGGTTTTAGCTCACTGGTTCTCATATTGGTAGAACCCCTTGTCAAATTGATTAGTAATCATGGACCCCACCAATCTAAATTATAACACTCAATTCTCGAGTGAATAATAATGGTTTCAAGAAAACAGACATTTCCTTACAGCTTTCATTAAGATGGGTGTGCTTGCTTCTAACCACAGAAACTGTATACCCTTTGTGCAACGTTTGTTAATGAAAGTACTAAATTGTTTTTCACTCCATGATAATCTGGTAGTTCATCTTCATACTGTTAGAGCAAACGGTGCCATGGGCAGTCTTGTATTTTTGTACTTACCCTTAGGTATGTAGTACTCGTATAGTTAATAAAACTCTCTACTTTCATGGAGCAAGACTGAACCCACTTGGCACCCACTATTATCTTTGGCATCTGCGTTGTGATGTTCATACTCTTCTCAGTGCACTCCCCTCCAGTTTCAGAGCTCACTATGTTGCACATATGGAGACTATACTATACTCTTGATGTCTGAGTTGTGCCAAGCCCACCACTAGCCATCATCCTTTGTTCACTCTTGAGCACACAATCCTGGGCAGCCATTTGTCTGTTGTCCATTGAGGAGTTCTTCATTATTTTGCAAATCTCTCCAGACCCAAATTTGACATGCACTGTTTTAATTGATGGGTGGTAGTGGGGAAGAGAATCCAGGGATAATCTTGATGGTACAAAAACAGGATTTGGTGGAAAAACAGGTCAGGCACCATCTGCGGAGAGAAAGCAGAGTTATCATTTTGGGATCAGTGATCTGTCTTCAGAACTTTGAGGCCCAAGGTGATCCTGGAGTAGTGACTAGATTTTGGTAGAGTTGAGATGAGTGTGATATCATCAGCTTTGCCAATAAATATCTAAACCAACTGTCTAGCATAAACATGTGAATTCGCATCTCATGTATTTAAGGCAGGTGTCTGCAACTTACAGCTCCTGCAGAACTTCTCGTATAGCTTCTGTCTTTAACAATCTTTAGAAATCTGGAATTAAGAGTCTAATGATGACCGTGACTCCATTGCCAATTGTTGGAAAAACCCATCTGGTTCACTAATGTCCTTTAGGGAAGGAAACTGTCATTCTTACCCAGTCTGGCCTACATGTGGCTCCAGACCCACAGCAATGTGGTTGACTCTGAACTGCCCTCTGGACAATTAAGGATGGGCAATAAATGCTTCCCAGCCAGTGTGCTCTCTTCCTGTGAATGAATAAAGAAAAAAAATCAAATCCAATCTGGTAATTTTATAGCTTATTTCATTTGTTAAACTTGTGTTAGCATTTCTACATAAATAAAAATCATTCACTGAACAAGTTCTTCTTGAAAACCTTGAAAATATTGTTTGACTATATCTTCTAGTTGTCATTATTATTGGCACTCGAGAAATATCATTGACGGTCTTGATATTGTGTTATTGACTAAATTCTAAAATGGCATCTCATGATAAAGATTTATGATGTATAATCATTAATAGCTTAATTGCTTATTTACTTAAACACGTAATAGCTTTTTCTGAGATAGTAGGAACTGCAGATCCTGGAGAATCTGAGACAACAAGGTGTAGAGCTGGATGAACACAGCAGGCCAAGCAGCATCAGAGGAGCAGGAAGGCTGACGTTTCGGGCCTAGACCCTTCATCAGAA
>JAHRHZ010000176.1:79537-112854 GCA_024137785.1 Ginglymostoma cirratum
ATAAACATGAAAAGGCTTTCTTTGATCCGGCTGCCTTATATCAAATAGATGAGGAAATAGTATTTAAGCTCAGATTTGCAAATGATCACTGAGTTATAACAACCTTCCAAAGCACTTCAGCGCTCCAGCTAGAAAGATTCTGGAATTCAGCAGAAGCTGCCCTTTGTATAAAGCATACATTTTCCCTCTCGGATTTGGTACCTTAAAGCCGACTTTTGGTGTGTGCTGATCTCCTGATGTTTTCCTGGGTTAAGGTGTCTGAGCTGTTTGGAGTACTAGCAGTGCTGCAAAACCTGCAGATTCACTTTCTGAAGAAGGGTCCAGGCCTGAAACGTCAACTTTCCTGCTCTTCGGATGGTGCTTGGCCTGCTATGTTCATCCAGCTCAACACTTTATTATCTGCAGATTCCTTTCTTGTCCAGTAATACAGAAGAGGTATCTTTTTCAAATTTACATAGAGTTCAAATCACAGTTGAAATATTGTTTTGGAAACTTTAGTCATCGGAATGCAACATTGATTCAGTGTAACTAGACTTAACAGTTTGATAACTATTGATCTGTACTCCTTTCTTAAGCATACAAACAGGAGGGCTTTTAAACATTCCCAATTACAACTCAATTCTACCACTCAGTCAGATTTCCATCCCCAGTGACTTGAGTTGTCTTTACCATTGTTGTGAAATTATTAATCATCTTCCTACACCTGTTGGACGCTAGTAATTGTGTTCACTGTTACAGTACTTCCCACCATGTAGCTTGGACTTATGGCCTTTCAAAATTCAGGTCCAACAGTCTTTCCAAAGTTTCTTCAGCTAGTAAGACAATTTTACAGATGTATTTGTGAATGTGGGAGTACTCCTGCTGCTGATTTTTGCTTGAGGTTGCTGCTTTCGTTTGTAGTGAGCTGCTGTCCAAAAACAGAGGTGCTGCCACAAACAAAAGTATTCGTACCATTCAGCAGCATTCTGTTACCGGTGCTAATCCAGTGGAAAGCATTTTACTGCTGCTAGCTTTGTCACACCACAAATAAGGTCTAGAGAAAATCAGTACACTAGGGGCAATCGTGTGGTTAGACAGAAATCCCACTCCACTATTAATCTATAAATTGGAGTAAATTCTAGGCTAAATACGTCAAGAAGCTTCTCCTTTCTTCAATGGAAAATCAATTTTATATTGATGGAGCGAAAATATCAATTACTATTCCTCTTTTTGTAAATTCATTTTCCTGCTGCTGAAAATGTTTGTTTGGATGGGTACACAGTCAAGTTTAATTGTAATTTTCTTCTCACCTTGAAGAGATGCATTGCAATTTTAAGTGTAGAAAAATGTTGAGGAACTGCTATGTAAGCAAGATAATAAGTGGATCTTTTATGATTGCACTCATGTAAGAAAAGAAAAGGAAAACTGTTGTAGTCTTGGAGTATTTCAGCATTCAAAGTTAATGTAACATTTGACTTGCTCTAGACTTGCTCACCGAGCCGGTGTGTTTGATTACAGACATTTCATCACCCAGCTAGTCTTGTGCGTCTGATAATCAGGAAGGTGTTATCTACATAGCGGATCCAGTGTTTGAATTGTATAGTGGGGAGCGCTATCCGTTCTAACCTTTGCATCACTTCTTTTGCTATCGTTCCTGATATTGGGGTTCAGTTGATTGTTTGACTACATGGTTGTTGAGAGGTGAAGTGGGTTGTGAGGCACAGATCCAGCAGTTTCAGGCTGCTGTCCTTGTTGATGCATTTGGTGTCGTGGGTGCCTGCCTATCAGGTTCTTCCAGCAGTGTGGCAATTATCTCTTTGGCTAGGTCAATGTTTATGGATGTAAATAGTGCTGTTATGTCATCTTGCCCTCTTTCTATTCTGGCGTCCTTGATAATGTTGAGGAATTCTTGGAAGGAGTGGATGGAGTGGGTAGTGTTGTCCACTAAGTATTTCAGTTCCCATTGTAGTTCTTTGGCTAGTCTATATGTTGGCGTACCTGGTAGTGAGACAAAAGGTCTCGGCGGACCCCTGGCTTGTGTAACTTAGGGAGTCCATATACTTCCTACATGAATGCCTCAGAAAACAGGTGCTACCACAGAAGTTTAAAATATAAACCACCGGGCATGGAGAACAGCTGCACAGAACGGCTGCAGAATGTTAAGGGTTATAATGAATGATGCCAATAACCGCCTCCACAAATATGAGCAGGATATAGTGTGCCAAAAAACTCTGTACTCCAACGCAACCAACCAAGGATGGACAACCACACTGGAACAAGCCATCACCATACCACAACAAAAGACCAGAACAAAGAAAAGAATAGCCTTACAAGAAAAACTATCCAAACTTGCCCGCAACCATGACATAGACAATACAGAAACATGGATTAAGAACATCTCAGACCGACCGCTTACAGATACTGAGAAGACCATCCTAGTACGTGGACTGAATTATAAGTACAGAGATGCCAAAAAACTGATTTCCTGACTGCACTGGAATTGACACGAAAGAGCAACAGAATCACAGAGGAAATACAATAGTCCATCAGACAGATGATAGTCCCAATACTTAGCAGAAAAGGTAAGTGGAACACATTTAACACAGAAGAGACGAAAGCGCTGGAAAGATTCAAGAAAAACAAAAAAATCATAATCTTACTGGCGGACAAAGGAGGCATGATGGTAATCTTTAATAGAGCCCAATATGTCGAGAAAGCTAACGCATTACTTGCAGATACCAACACCGATGGCGATAGATGCAACTGCACAGTTAGAGAACTGGATTACAACGGCCCTGAAGAAATTACACAACTCCAGGAGATGTCAGCAAGACAGACTACCAAAAAACAAAGCCAGAAGAATCCAACACCCCCTGCTTCTTTGGACTCCCTAAGGTACAAAAGCCAGGAGTCCCCCTCAGACTTCAACATATCGACTAGCCAAAGAACTACAATGAAAACTGGAATACTTAGTAGACAACACTACCCACACCATCCATTCCTCCCAAGAATTCATAGAATCATAGAATCCCTACTGTGTGTAAACAGGCCGTTCGGCCCAACATGTCCACACCGTCCCTCCAAAGAACATCCCACCCAGACTCGTTCCCCTAATTTCCCATGTCTAACTCACCTAACCTAAACATCCCTGAACACTATGGGCAATTTAGCATGGCCAATCCACCTACCCTGCACAACTTTGGACTGTGGGAGGAAACCAGTGCACCCAGAGGAAATCCACACAGACACGGGGAGAATGTGCAAACTCCACACAGCTCGAGGGTGGAATTGAACCTGGCACTGTGTCCCTGGCACTGTGAGGCAGCAGTGCTAGCCACTGTGCTGCCCTCAATATCGTCAACATCCAGAATAGAAGATGATGAGATAATGATGTAACGGCACTATTTCCATAAAATATGACCTAGTCAAAGAGACAACTGCCACAGTGCTAGATGGATCAGGAAGGCAGACACTCCATGATATCAAACAATTCAGCGGAACATCAATGGGATGCCCATTATCAGGACTGATAGCAGAAGCGATAATGCAAAGGTTAGAATGGACAGCACTCCCCACTATCCAACCTAAACTCTGGGTCTGCTACGTAGATGACACCTTCGTGACTATCAAGCGCACAAGACTAGAAGAAACCCACTGACACATAAACAACATTCTCACTGGAATAAAATTCACAAAAGAAGATGAAAACTATAACTGACTACCTTTCCTAGACATAATGGTAGAACACAACACAACACGAACTACAGATCTTCTCAAAAATTTTGAATTCGACATGTTCGTTGAATTTTTTTTGGTAGTAGGGGATTTACCAAAAATGTAGGAACATTAACAGTTAATATTTTACTTTGTATATCTGCTGGAAAGTAGATTTTTTGTGTTAGCAAAGAAGTTATTACCATATATAATTGTATAAAAGTCAAGTTTTTTAAGACAACATATCAGCAGTTAAATTGTACATGAATAATTCTTTAGAAGGATTTTGTGCTTAAGGGGACCCCCCCTTTGCCGTGTCCTGGAGCAATGTTTCCTGCTCCAGAAGACGGCATCTTTCTTGTTGCTTCCCTCCCTCTCACTTGTCACTTCCCTGGCCACACTGGCTGATGCATCCTTCCAGGTTCATTCAAGGAGTCAAAGAGATTTCATCATGAAAACGGGGCTAATCCCTGAAAACAAAATAGAAATTGCTGGAAAACCTCAGTAGGTCTGGCAGCATCTATAGAGAAAAATCAAAGGTAATGTTAGCTTTGATTTCTTGCCACAGATGCTGCCAGACCTACTGAGATTTTCAAGCAATTTCTGTTTTTGTTTCTGATTTCCAGCATACGTGGTTCTTTTGCTTTTTTGTCTACTTCTGGAGAATCTTGCCAGACGAAACCTGAGAGGAGAAGCGTGGCAATAGTCAGTGTTGCAAAATTCCATTAATGTTTTACTGATGGCTTTTTTTCCATGTTGCAGTTTCTTATTGTCATTCTACTTCCATGGTTTTCATTGTGTTATTTACTACTCCAGTTGTGTGATGAACATTCCATTTCCATTGATATTTTCTAGTTCAAATTTCCAAATCAGTAGTTAGTCATAATTATTACACAGAAATAATAACTCCCATTTCAGGGTGTTTCCATTTGGTCCAAGTGTAATTTATGGTTTTGATTCTCATGCTGACCACTGTTTTCACAAATGGCTTCTATTTATAGACTAGATTTATTTCTCCTTGTCCCTCAAAAACTAGGATCAACTAATGCACAAGATACATGAAAGGTGAAGAATTTTTTTGGGTCAACTTTCTCATGAGATCAACTGTTATTCAAGTATATATAATCATTGTATGTCTATTAAATACTAATCTACTGAAACTCAGTAAGACTAAGGTTGTTTAAAAGAATGTATTTTTGATA
The DNA here is from genome assembly GCA_024137785.1 of Ginglymostoma cirratum. Lineage (NCBI taxonomy): Eukaryota > Metazoa > Chordata > Chondrichthyes > Orectolobiformes > Ginglymostomatidae > Ginglymostoma > Ginglymostoma cirratum. The sequence continues at coordinate 84,433 of JAHRHZ010000176.1, forward strand.
AAGTATTAATGGAGGACATCGGATGAATGTTTAACCTAAAAATAAAACCTTTATTCAAACGTATTGTGAGACTATGACAAACGGTGGTTCTATTTTGCATTTCAGGAAGGAGATTGCCAAGGTTCTACGAAGTTCTTATCTACGTGCCTTGAACATGGCCTCATTCTTTATTGCTAGCAAGATGATATTGTTTTTTACATTCCTGGTGTACGTGCTACTTGGCAACACTATAACAGCAAGTCGTGTGTTTGTCACAGTTTCATTGTACAGTGCTGTGAGACTCACAGTCACCCTGTTCTTCCCAGCAGCTATTCAGACAGCTTCTGAGGGATTAATCAGCATAAGAAGGATAAAGGTATGTAGTAGTATTGAAAAATAATTTTGTTTTGCTGATTTTGTTTCCCTTGGCAAGGAAGATCTATTACTTCGGTGAAATTCCAATCTTCTGGCCAGGAACATTAGTGCAAGGAAATGGAGTACTTTGTTGGTTAAGATATTCAGTACCAGCATTAATAAAGATAATGTAACTGCTGTGGAAATTAAAGGTTACAGGAAGTAGTAAAATAACTGTTGATAACTTAGGCATTAGGCTAGGTTATTCAACCCATTTGGAGGTGGCTGATCTGCACCTTCATTCTATTAACCTCTTGTTTGCATACCACTTGATACCCTTATGTAACAAACCAACTGGGTTGCTTACCCCTTCATATCTGTACTTAACAATCTGCCTTGATTCCATATCTCCTAGTGCCCTACCTATCAACCCACCTCTGTCCCTTAATACTGAAACCTATAACTTAGTTTTGTAATTTCAACAGATTTTTGAGGGAATTGTTCTGAATATTTTCACTGTTGTTGTACGAAGAGATATTTTATGACATTGTCCCTGAATAACTTAGCTTCAGTTGTAAGGTTTTGCTCTGAAGGAAATAATTTCTGTCTACCCTATTAAAACCATTAATTATTTTCAACACCTCTGTTGTCTAACAACACAACCTCCTGTACTCAAGGGAATAGAGAACTAACCTTTGTAGATTTCATAGAATCCCTACAGTGTGGAAGTAGGCCCTTCGGGTCAACAAGTCCACACCGACCATCAGAGCATCCCACCCAGACCACCCGCCTACAACCCATCTAATCTACACATCCCTGAATACTATGGTCAATTTAGCAGAGCCAATCCACTTAACCTGCACATCTTTGGACGGTAGGGGGAAGCCTGAGCACCCTGTGTGACTTATTCTCACAATCTAATCTAATTAGCCATGGTATCACTCTGATAAATGTACACTATAATCCTTCCAAGGCCAATCTATTCTTCCTGAGATGAGGGAATTGAACCACAGTGCTCTCTACAACTGTAACATAACTTTCAATCTCTTTTCAATCAAAGACCAGAAACGAAGGCTAGCAGTTTATGTGGCTTTTAAATTATTCGTTGTCATCCACTTGTTTTTAAGTTAATGTGAATCAACCTTGAAATCTTTCTACAGCTCCATAATTCTGTTTCTCTTCATTACGGAAATCTTCTTTAATGATTAATCCTGTACTTCCCACATTGCACTTGCCATTTGCCAGTTTAACCTGCTCACAAATAATTTAACAATGTCCCTTTCCAGTGTCTTGTTCCATTTATGCAATGTGCTATTTATCCAAATGTTGTTAGCAATTATCCTTTCCTCGTCCACTTTAGTCAACTTACAAAGGAACGAGGCTAACTGCCTTTATTTAAGTTTGGTACTGTTGTTTCCACTCAAAGTTTTCTCACTTTCAAACAGAATTCTAAATTCTACTGTGTTGTTAGGCTTTCTTTGGGAATTATTTTACTCCGAGATAATTTAGTATACCTGCCTCATTACATATTAACAGATCCAGAACAGCCCCCTAGTTGGATCCACAACATGTTGTTCTAGGAAGTTTTCTGAAGCATAATCTGAATTCTTCCTTGTGCTTCTTTTGCCAGTTGGTTTTCCCAAACTACATCAAGGTTAAAGTCATCCTTGATTCCTGCATTTCTCTATAAATGTGCCGTTATTACCTTCTGCTTTTTTCCCCCACCTCTGTCCTGCAGTATATCTGCTGTTGGAGACCTGTGGACTAATCCTGCCTGTGTCATCTCCCTCTTGTTAGTTCATACCACAATTTGCATGGATTCAGCATCTTCTGATCCACGATCATTTCTTGGCATCATATTTATTTCATCTCACACTAATAAAGCTACTCCATCGCCCTTTCCTTTCAAAAGGAAACATTCCTTTGAATATTTAATTCTGAGCTTTGACGTCCTCCTAACCATGGCTATAAGATCATTACAAAATAGGATAAAGTATAGTATGGAATAACTACAATAGTAAGAAATAATCTTTTAGCCATGTAATGGTAATGGCTGCATGAGCTACTGACTAACCTCTCTTTGTCCTGTTAATTCGATTATTTTGTTGTAAATACTTATTCTGAATGTTCTGAATTGTCTCTTTTTAATGGATGGAGATACCTATGGTCCTCTATAGAACATAGAACATTGAACAGCACAGCACAGTACAGGCCCTTCAGCCCATGATTTTGTGCTGAACTTTTATCCTAAACCTAAGGTCTATCTAACCTCCACCCCTACCTTATACTATCATCCATATGCTTATCCAGTAGCCGCTTAAATGCCCCTAATGAGGCTGACTCCACTACCCTATCCGGCAATGCATTCCACGCCCCCACCACTCTGAGTAAAGAACCTACCTCTGATGTCTCCCCTATACCTACCTCCACTCACTTTAAAACTATGCCCCCTCATAATAGCTACCTCCACCCTAGGAAAGAGTCTCTGGCTGTCCACTCTATCAATACCGCTGATCATTTTGTACACCTCTGTCAAGTCACCTCTCATCCTTCACCGTTCTAAAGAGAAAAACCCTAGCGCTCTCAACCTTTCCTCATGAGACCTTCCCTCCATTCCAGGCAACACCGTGGTAAATCTCAGCACCTTTTCCAACGCTTCCACATCTTTCAAACTTTATGGACTATGACTAACTATTTGTTATAAATAAAGCCAGAATGATTAAAAAAATTTTTTTTGGTCACTTAAATGCTGTAGCACCATATATTGATTTTTGAATTTCAATGAATACAATTTTTTGGATTTGCTTTATTTTCAGTTGATGTTTTGAGATTTACAAAAATGGCTTTCCTTCTTAAAATGTGTTGTTTCTGCACTGTCTAAATAGTTTACTTGCCAATTTATTAAGTGATTGTAAACAAATATGTTTAAGCCTAAGAGACGATAAAGTATGGAAACAGAAAATAGGAGCAGGAGTAGGCCATTCTGCCTTTTGACCCTGCTCTGCCATTCAATAGGGTCATGGCTGATCATCCAACTCAGTACCCTGTTTCCCTTTCCAACCCATTTGATTTGATCCCTTTAGCCTAAGGCTATCTATCTCGTTGAAAACATTGTATTTTTGGCAGTACAGTCTTTGAGCAGAAGGACCTCGTCCGTACTGCATGATTCCATGGTTCAGTGTTTTGTCTCAGTTGCTTTCTGTGGCAGAGAATTTCACAGGCTCACCACTCTCTGGATGAAGAAATGATCCTTATGTCAGTCCAAATGGCCTATCCCAACTTCTCAGACAGTGACTCCTGGTTCTAGACTCCCTGGTCAGCTGGAACATCCTTACTGTGTTTACTCTGTCTAGTCCTGTTAGAATTTTGTAGATTTGTAAGATGCACAATTAATTTGTTGGAATGATATCAGAAATGTGGAACAATTAATCAAATGATAAAATTAGAAAAGTAGTGATTGTTTCCAGAGTAGAGTACACCTGGGGAATTTTAGTAGAACAGTAAATATGGTTTTGATGAAGTAAGTAAGGAGACATTTCTCCCAGTAGGTCAATGGTCAGTAAACAACAGATTTGGATTCAAGGCAATAAGCAATTTAAAAAGTTAAGATGAGTATTTTTAATGCAGCAATCAATTATGATCTAGAATACCCCCTCCCCCTCTCTCTCCTCCCCTCCCCCAATTTTCTCCTCCCTTTCCACAATTCTTATTCTTCCTCTCTCCTCTTCACCTGTACCCCCCTTCTCCCCCCACTCCTTTCCCCCAACTCCCTCCACCTGTGTGTTTGCTCTCTTTCGCTCGTTCTTGTGTTTGAGCACTCTTTCTCTTCTAAAAGCAGGACTTTCTCACCAAGGAATGAAAGGAGCAAAAATCTCACCTTAAAACAATGAAAGTAACTCCAGTGTTAACTTGCTGTGGAATAGCCATTGAGATTTGGGTGGTAAAAGGAGGAGTAGGACTGATTAGGGACCAAAATGTACATTTACACCTGGAAGCAGGTCGCATTGCTGACGTGTTAAACGAATGCTTCGCATCTGTCTTACCAAAGAGAGGGATACAATCCAAGCCATGGTGACAGAGAAAATGCATCCAAGGATTTTCAAGAAAGCGTATGTGGAAATTTCAGGGGTACTGGCCACAATCTTTGTCTTCCCTAGACTTGGTGAGGTGCAAAAGACTGGAAAATCACAAACATTCCAGCCTTGCTAAAGAAAAGTTATAAGGATAAGCCCAGCAATCACAGATGAGTCAATCTAACTTTAGTGTTGAGGAAGCTTCTAAACACAATTATTTGGCATAGAGTTAGTGGTTACACTGAAAAAGGTGACTTGATTAGGAAGTGTCAGCATGGATTTCTAAAGGGAAAATAATGTTTAACTAACTTGCTGAAGCTTTCCAAAGAGGTGACAGCCTTGATGAAGATAACACTGTTGTAATAGTCTACATAGACCTTCGGAAGGTGTATGATACAATGACACACGACGGACTTGCAATGCGAGCCATAGGTCATGGAATAAAAGGATCAACAGAAACATGCACACAAAAATTGGCTGTGAGTCAGCAAACAGTAATGTTTTTCATCATCACCATCATAGAATCCTTACAGTGTGGAAACAGGCTCTTTGGTCCAACAAGTCCACACCGACTCTCACAGCATCCCACCAAGACCCATCCTCCTATAACTTACCTAATCTACACATCCCTGAACATTACAAGCAATTTAGTTTGGCCAATGCACCCAGCCTACGCATCTTTGGACTGTGGGAGGAAATCGGTGCACCTGCAGGAAACCCGCGCACACATGAGAAGAATGTGCAAACTCCACACAGACAGTTGCCCGCGGGTGGAGTCAAACCCATGTCCCTGGCACTGAGGCAGCAGTGCTAACCACTGAGCCACTATGCTGCCCCTGTTCAGTGGATACGTTTTGAACTGGAGGAAGTTCCGTCGTGGAGTTCCTCAAAGGTTGGTAGCGGGACTTTTGCTGTCCCTAATATATAATGTTCTAGATTTTGGTGTTCAGGGGCAGTCTTAAAGTGTGCAGATTGCACAAAACATGGACGAATTGTAAATGCTGAGGAGGTCAGTTTGAAAGTCTAGAAGGACATAGACAAGTTGATGGAGTGGGCATATAGGTGGCAGCTAAGTTTTAATGCAAAGATGTTTGAGGTGGTGCATTTATATGAAGCATGTGAGTGCATTGCTCAGACGCAGAAGCCATTTGCAAGAATATTCAAGGCATGAGAAACTTCAGTTATGAGGATAAATTGAAGAAGCTGAAATTCTTCTTGGAGAGAAGGCTGTTGAGAGATCTGATAGAGCTTTTGAACATCATGAGCAGACTGGATAGAGGAAATAGAAGCTGTTCCTGCTTGTAGAAGGGACAAGAGCAAGAAGGCATAGATTTGAAGTGATTTGCAAAAAGAATCAAGGATGAAGTGAGGAGAAACTTATTCATACATTGAGTAGTTGAAGTATGGAATGCACTGCCTGTGATGGTGGCAGGTTCGGTTGAAGAATGCAAGAGGCATTGGGTGATTATTTAGATAAAAATAATATGCATGGGTATGGGGGAGAAAGCAGGAGAAGTCATGATGCTCGTTCAATGAGTCGGTGCAGGCATAATGGGCTGAGTGGCCTGCTTCTTTGCCACATCATTCTGAAATTCTGATTCCACGACCGTGACATCATGGCAGGATCCCCTGCCATCCTATCCTATTAATTTATTCAGTTTAATTGTGTACAATGATGCATCCATTGCGAAATAATACATGATTAGTGTCAGTTTCCACTTTCAAGTTCCATATTTAAAATATTTCTGTAACTTATTTCAGAGTCTGACTCATAGAGTCTACAGCATGAAAACAGACACTTTGGCCCAACATGCCCATGTTGCCTAGTTTTCACAATTAAACTAGTCCTATTTGCCTGTGATTGGTCCATATCCCTCCATACCTTCCCATCCATGTACCTGTCTAAATGTTTCTTAAATGATATGTAATTATACTCTCTTCAACCACTACCTCTGGCAGCCTGTTCCAGACTCTAACCACCACCTTGTGAAAAAGCTGCCCCTCTGGACCCTTTTGTATCCACACCCCCCGCACCAACCTTAAACCTGTTGCTTCTCATTTTAGACTTCCTTACCATGGGGGAGAAAACTGTCGGCTATCTACCTTATCTATGCCTCTCATGATTTTATAGACTTCTAGAAGGTCACCCTTCAGTCTCCGACACTCTAGGGGGAAAAGGGTCCCAGCCTATCCAACCTCTCCTTCTAATTCAAACCTCCAATCCAGGTAGGATCCTAGTATAAATCTTCTCTGCACTCTTTCTAGTTTAATATCTATTGTAGGGCAACCAGAATTATTTTGTATTCTGTTTCCTCAATATTAATATTTTCTGCTTTGCAATTAATTTTGATTTTATTTGTTTTGTTAATAGGGATTCTTGATCCTCGAAGAAATTAAAAAGCCCAATGAGGGTGTGCAGAACAGTGAAAAGAATAATTCAATCCATGTACAAGATCTCACGTGCTTTTGGGACAAGGTAAACTAATAATCTAATATGCAAGCTCTTTGAGTCTCAATGCCCTAAAGTATGTTTAATATTGACAATGTTCTGAATGATGAGAGGGCATTCTGGTCTCAAATGGCAAGAAGTGAGACAGGAAGAAATCTCCTAACCAGTAATCCAGAGCCCATTATGTATTCAATCAGTACTAAGATTTTCAAAACCTATAGGCAATCTGAGACAGGAGAATCTGATTTGCTTGTCATTTACTCGCTTTCAGCCAAGTCACCATGAACTATGAAAAATCTTTGGATGCAGTAAATGTATTTGAAGTTCACAGCACTTTTCAAAATCGTGTATCATTACAAATGATTCATAGATTAAAAATATAAAAATAAAATACTGCAGATGCTGGAAATTTGAAGTGAAAGGAAAATTGCTTCAAATACACGCATTCTTCAGGACACCACTTTATCCATCTGTCCTGATACCTTAAGGGACCAGCATACATGCACACTAACGTCCCATTGCTCTCTGTGCTTCGCAGGGTCCTACCATTCCTCATGTATTGCCTTGCCTTGTTTGTTCTGCACAAGTGCATTATCTCACACTGAATAAGATCAAATTCCATTTGCCATTGATCTGCACATCTGACCTTTCCATCTAAATCCTGTTGTAGTCTTAGGGCTATCCTCACTATTTACAACCGTATGGGCGGTTTGGTGGCTCAGTGGTTAGCACTGCTGCCTCACAGGGACCTGGGTTGAATTTCACCCTCTGGCAATTGTCTTTGTGGAGTTGCAAATTCTCCCTGTGTCTGCGCGTGTTTCCTCTGGGTGCTCCGATTTTTCCCATAGTCCAGAGATGTGCAGATTAAGTGGATTAGCTATGCTAAATTGCCCATAGTGTCCATAGGTTCGATGGATTAGCCATAGGAAATGCAGGGTTATGGGGATAGGATAGAGGGGTAGAATGCTGTTCGGAGGGTCAGTGTGGACTCAGTGGGCCAAATGGCCTGTTTCCACATTGTAGGGATTCTATGAGAGACCAATTCTTTATTGTCTGAGAATGTACTGATCAACCCTCCAGCATTCACGTGTTAATTATTCATATAAACCACAAATAGCAAGGGCCCTAACGTTGATCCTGGTGGGACCTCATTGGATACAGACTTCCAGTCGGAAGGGGGCCTCTCAGCCGTCACACTCTGCTTCTTGCCACTCAGCCAGTTGCCAAGTTTTCTTGCAAGCATGGGCTCTTACCTTTGCTGTCGGTCTTCCATGCGGGACCTTGTCAAGAGCCTTACTGAATTCCAAGTACGAAGGCAGTTGGGTGACTGTAAGGAAAGGGAAGGAAAGGGAACAGTCAGTGCAGGGATCCCCTGTGGTCGTTCCCCTCAACAATAGTAGACTGTTTTGGAGACGAACGGATGGTATGTTGCCTCCCAGCTGCCAGGGTCTGTGACGTCTTGGATCGTGTCTTCAAGATCCTTAAGGGGGAGGGTGAGCAACCAGTAGTTATGGTACGCATCGGTACTGATGACAGAAGTACAAAAAGGACTGAGAATGTGAAAAACAAGTACAGGGAGTTAGGTGGGAAGCTGAAGTCCAGGACAAACAGGGTAGTTATCTCTGGATTACTATCAGTGCCACGTGATAACGAGGTAAGAAGAGAGAGTGCAGCTAAACACGTGGCTACAGGTCTGGTGTAGGAGGGAGGGTTTCCATTATGTGGATAATTGGAGCATATTCTGGGGAAAGTGGGACCTGTACAGGAAGGGCACAAATATCCTGGGAGGGAGGTTTGCTCGAGCTGTACGGGATGGTTTAAACTAGATTGGCAGGTGGTGGGGAACCGGATTTATAATTCAGAAGATGAGGTATTCAGCATTCCAACAGACACAATAAGGAGTGAGGTTGTTAATAAAGAAATGCGGTAGATGGAGCGTAATTGTGGACACAGGGATGGTTTGTAGTGTGTATGCTTCAGTGCTAGAAATATCAGAAATAAGGCGGATGAACTTAGAGCTTGGGTCAGTACTTGGAGCTACGATGTTGTAGCCATTACAGAAACTTGGGTAACTCAGGGAGAGGAATGGTTGTTGGAAGTTCTGGGATTTAGATGCTTTAAAAGAAATAGGGAAGCCGGTAAGAGAGAGGGGGAGTGGCATTGCTAGTCAGGGCTAGTATAGCAGCTACTGAAAGGCAGTTCGAGAATGATATGTCTACGGAGTCAGTTTGGGTTGACAGAACAAGAAAGGAGCAGTCACTTTGTTGGGGTTTTTTTTTACAGACCCCCTAATAGTTGCAGAGAAGTGGAGGAGCTGATTGGGAGGCAGATACTGGAAAGGTGCAGAAGTCACAGGGTTGTAGTCATAGGTGACTTCAACTTTCCAAATATTGATTGGAAACTTTTTAGTTGGAAGAGTTCAGATGGAGTGGATTTTGTCCAGTGCGTTCAGGAAGGATTCCTGACACAGTATGTAGATAGACCAACACAAGGAGAGGCCACTTTGGATTTGGTATTTGGCAATGAACTCGGCCAAGTGTCAGACCTGTTGGTAGGAGAGCATTTTGGCAGTAGCGATCATAACTCTGTTACTTTTACAATAGTCATGGAAAAGGATAGGTGCATACAGCAGGGTAAGGTTTATAATTGGGGGAAGGGTAATTATAATTCTGTTTGACAAGAACTGGATAACATAAACTGGGAACAGATGCTGTCAGGGAAGAGCACTATTGAAATGTGGAGATTGTTTAAGGAATGCATATTATGTGTGTTTGATATGTTTGTCCGTAGCAGGCAGGGAAGATGTGGTCCAGTGAGGGAGCCTTGGTTCTCAAAACAGGTTGAACGACTGGTTAAGAGGAAGAAGGATGCTTATGTAAGGTTGAGGAAACAAGGATTGGAAAAGGCCGTAGAGGGATTCAAGTTAGCTAGAAAGGAGCTGAAAAAAGGGCATAGGAGAGCTATAAGGGGGCATGAGAAAACCTTGGCAGATAGGATCAAGGAAAACCCCAAGGCTTTTTACACGTACGTGAGGAATAAGAGGATGACCAGAGAAAGGATAGGGCCGATCAAGGATTGCAAAGGGAATTTGTCTACGGAGCCTGAAGAGATAGGAGAGGTCCTTAATGAATACTTTTCTTCGGTATTCACAACTGAGAGGGACCTAGTTGTACAGGAGGACAGCGTGAAACAGGCTCGTCGGCTCGAGGAGGTCGACGTTAGTCAGGGAGATGTACTAGGAATTTTGAGGAACTTGAAGATAGATAAGTCCCCCGGGCCTGATGGGATTTATCAGAGGATTCTATGGGAAGCAAGGGAAGAGATCGCAGAACCTTTGGCGATGATCTTTTCGTCCTCACAGTCCACAGGTATAATGCCGGAAGATTGGAGTGTGGCAAATGTCATTCCCTTGTTCAAATAAGGGAATAGGGATAAACCCCAGAAATTACAGGCCAGTTAGTCTTACATCAGTGGTGGGCAAATTATTGGAAAGGGCTATGAGAGATTGGATTTATGAACACTTTGATAGGCCACAGTTTGATTTGTGAGGGGTAGATCATGCCTCACAAACCTTATTGAATTCTTTGAAGAGGTGACCAAACACGTGGATGAGGGTAGAGCATTGGATATGGTATACATGGGTTTAAGTAAGACGTTTGATAAGGTTTCCTTAAGGAGGCATGGGATGGGAGAAATGTGGCAGATTGGATTGAGAATTGGCTGACCCTTCGAAGACAAAGGGTGGTAGTGGATGGAAAATATTCAACATGTTGCTCAGTTACGAGTGGTGTACCACAAGGATCTGTTCTGGGTCCTCTTCTATTTGTGATTTTTGTAAATGATTTGGATGAAGGAGTGGAAGGGTCCATTAGTAAGTTCGCAGACGATACGAAGGTGGTTCGAGTTGTGGATAGTGCAGAGGGCTGTTCTAGGTTACAAAGGGACATTGATAGCATGCAGAGCTGGGCTGAGAAGTGGCAGATGGAGTTTAACCCTGAAAAGTGTGAGGTGATTCATTTAGAAAGGACAAATTTGAAAGCAGAATACAGGGTTAACGGAAAGATTCTTGGCAGTGTGGAGGAGCAGAGGGATCTCGGGGTACTTGTCCACAGTTCCCTGAAAGTTGCCACCCAGGTAGATAGAGGTATTTAGAAGGTGTATGGTGTGTTGGCTTTCATTAGTAGAGGGATTGAGCTCAAGAGCCGTGAAGTTATGCTCCAGCTGTACAAAAGCCTGGTTTGGCCACATCTGGAGTATTATGTCCAGTTCTGGTCACCTCATTAAAGGAAAGATGTGGAAGCATTGGAAAAGGTGCAGAGGAGATTTACCAGAATGTTTCCTGGAATCGAAGGAAGGTCCTATGAGGAAAGGTTGAGAGAGCTAGGGCTTTTCTCTTTAGAATGACGAAGGATGAGAGGTGACTTGATAGAGGTGTACAAAATGATCAGAGGTATAGATAGAGTGGATAGCTAGAGACTTTTTCCTAGGGTGGAGGTAGCTATTACGCGGGGGCGTAGTTTTAAAGTGAGTGGAGGTAGATATAGGGGAGATGTCAGAGGTAGGTTCTTTACTCAGAGTGGTAGAGACATGGAATGCATTGCCGGAGAGGGTAGTGGAGTGGGACTCATTAGGGGCATTTAAGCGGCTACTGGATAGGCATATGGATGATAATATAAGATCAGGGTGGAGGTTAGATAGACCTTAGGTTTTGGGTAAACGTTCGGCACAACATTGTGGGCCGAAGGGCCTCTACTGTGCTGTACAATTCTGTGTTCTACGTTCTCAGTAGTTTACGTCAAAAGCGTTGTCCTCATTTACACAGCCAGTCATTCCTACAAATATTTCAGTCAAATTGATCAGACGTCAGCTCCCCTTAATGAAACCATGCTGACGGTTCTTGATTAATCCCTGTCTCCAAATTAATCCTGTCCCTCAGAATTGCTTCCAGTAGTTTCCCCACCATCAAAGAACAAGAACAAAGAAAATTACAGCATAGGAACAGGCCCTTTGTCCTTCCAAGCCTGTGCTGACATGCTGCCCCTCATAACTAAAACCCCCCACCCTTACAGGGACCATGTCCCTGTATTCCCATCCTCTTCATGTATTTGTCAAAACATCCTTTAAAAGTTACTATCGTATCTGTTTCCACTACATGCCCCGGCATCGAGTTCCAGGCACCCACCACCCTCTGTGTGATAAAATTGCCTCGTCCATCACCTTTAAACCTTGTCTCTCGCATCTTAACCCTCTGCCCCCTAGTAACCAAATCTTCCACCAACCTTTGTGTCAACTGCACACTGACCAATCAGACCAGTTACATTTTCTCCAAATCATTTATATATATTACAAATAGCAAAGGCCCCAACACTGATCCCTGAGGAACACTACTGGTCATAGTCCTCCATTCAGAAACGCAGCCTTCCACTGCTACCCTCTGCCAGTTTTTTTTTTATCCATCTTGCTAGCTCACCTCTGACCCTGTGTGACATTACCTTCTGTATCAGTCCGCCATCAGGTACCTTGTCAAAGGCCACTGAAGTCCGTGTGGACAACATCCTCTGCCCTGCCCTACCCTCATCGATCGTCTTCGTCAATTACTCAAAAAAAGCTCAGCCAAGTTAGTGAGACATGACCTCCCCTTCACAAAACCATGTTGTTTCTTGCTAAAATGCCCATTTATTTACAAGTAGGAGTAAATCCTGTATCAAAGAATCCTCTCCAATAATTTCCCTATCACCAACATAAGGCTCACCGGCCTGTAATTAGCTGGATCATCCCTGCCACCCTCCTTAAACAAAGGAACAACATTGACTATTCTCCAGTTCTCCGGGACCTCCCCTGAAGTCAGTGAGGATACAAAGATATCTGTCAAGGCCCTAGCAAATTCCTCCCTTGCCTTTCTCAGTTTTTTGGAGTATATCCCATTAGGCCGTGGGGACATGTCTACCTTAATATTTTTCAAGACCCCCAATACCTCCTCCCTTTTGGTCTGAACATGACCCAAGCTATCTACAAACCTTTCCCAAGACTCATCATCCACCGAGTCCTTTTCTGTGGTGAATATTGACCCAAAGTACTTATTTAATACCTCGCCCATTTCCCCTGACTGCACATATAAATGCCCTTCCGTGTCTTCGAGTGGGCTAACCCTCTCCCTGGATACCCTCTTGCTCTTTATAAATGTTTAAAAAGCCTTGGGATTTTCATTAATCTTGTTAGCCAATGACTTTTCATGACCCCTTTTAGCCCTCCTGACTCCTTGCTTAAGTTAACAACATTGTAGTTTCAATTACCAATCCAAGCTCTCCGTTCATCTGCCTTATCTGTTACACTTCTCGCATTGAAACAGCTGCACTTCAGCCCACCAGACCCACTTTGATCAGCAATTCTGCCTGCCCTTCCTCTGAGTCTTACTGGCCCTATTCTCTAGTTCCCTGTCAGTCAATTCATCTTTGCTTTAGTTCGCACCCGCCTGCCAAGCTAGTTTAAATCCTCCCGAGTGACACCAACAAACCTCCCAGTCAGAATATTTGTGCCCCTCCAGTTTAGATGTAACCCGTCCTTCTTGTACAGGTCCCACGTGCCCCGGAAGAGATCCCAATGGTCCAGATATCTCAAACCCTCCCTCCTACACCATCTGTTTATCCACGTGTTGAGCTGTACTACCTTCCTAGTTCCTAGCCTCACTGGCTTGTGGCACAGGGAGTAATCCTGAGATTACAACCTTGGAGGTCCTGCTATTTAACTTTGTACCTAACTCCCTGAACTGCTGCTGCAGGACCTCATCACTCATCCTACCTGTGTCGTTAGTACCAATGTATACCACGACCTCAGGCTGTTCACCCTCTCCCTTCCTTCAGAATGCTTTGTGCCCGTTTAGAGACACCCCTGGATCCTGGCACCAGGGAGGCAATGCACCATCCTTGAGTCTCTTTTACATTCACAGAAGCGCCTATCTGTACCCCTAACTATAGAGTCCCCTATAACTATGGCTCTAGTGCTCTTTTGTCCTTGCTTTAAGGACAGAGCCAGCCGTAGTGACACCAATCTGGCTGTTGCTGCTGTTATCCCCAGATAGGTCATCAACCCCCCAACTCCCCCCCCCCCCCCCCCAAACAGTTTCCAAAATGGGATACTTATTAGAGAGGTGGATGACCACAGGGGATTCATGCACTGGTTGCCTGCCCCTTCTAGTGCTCACCCAACTATCTGCCTGCACCTTCAGTGTCACCACATCTCTAAAACTACTGTCTGTAATGCTTTCCACCATCCTCGTGCACCTAAGTGCATCCAGTTGCTGCTCCAACCTACCCATGCAGTCTGTGGGGAGCTGCAATTGGGTGCACTTCCTGCATATGTAGACGTTTGAGACACTGGAAGCGTCGCGAATCTCCCACATCTTTCAATGCAGCACTTAACCCCACAGACTGACATTTCTATCACCAATTAAGCTGTTTAAGAAAATTTGTTAAACACTTACCCTTGTGTATCGCTGCGAATATCAAGGTTACATTGATTGGCCTGTAGTTTCCTGGTTTATCTCTTGCTCTCTTCTTGAATAACAGTACTGTATTGGAGTCCGGCAGTCCTCTGACAGGCCAGAGAAAAATTGGAACGTTTTGCAACTGCTCTGGTATTTCCTTCCTTACCTCATTCAACAACCTAGTATTTTTCATTTGACCCTGGGTATTTATCCAGCACCCCTCTCTGTCTATGCTAATTTCTGTCATTGTGTCACAGACCTTCTCCCTGATTTCTATACCCCGATATCAGCCCCTTCATTCGTGAGCACTGAGCCAAAGTATTCATTTAGAATCCTACCCATATTCTTAGCTCATGCATGCATTATCACCCTGGTCCTTACTGGGCCCTACTCTTGCCCTCGTTATGCTTTTACCCTTAATGTACATGTAAAAAATTTAGAATTTTCTTTAGTTTACCTGCCAATATCCTTTCTTATCACCTTTCAGGTCTCCTAATCTCAAGTTCCTTCTTGCACATTTATACTTCTGTAAGGCTTCTGATGCTTTGACCTCTTGATATTTGCCATAAGTCTCCCTTTGTCTCTTAATCTAACACCATATATCCTTTAACATGTACAGTTCACAGGATTATTGGAACATGTTGGCCTTGTACTGTCCATATTTCCTTCTGGAATGCATCACACTGTTCTGAGACAGATTTACTTGAAAGTACCTTCTGTCCACGCTGGTGAAATGATAAAATCATCCTTTCCCCCAGTTGAGAACTTTGATTTCAGGCCAATTCTTGTCCTTTTCCGTAAATCTAATTTCTGCCTTCTCATTCTTGTTTCGTTTATGATCAGCTTCTCCTTGTCTACTCTGTCTAGTCTGGTTATGATTTTGAAAATCTCTATCAAGTCTCCTCTCACCATTCTCTCCACGGAAAGCAGTTCCAACTTCTTCAATGTATTCTCTTAGCTGAAGTTTCTCATACCTGGAAATATTTCAATAAATTGCTTCTGTACTCTCACCAGTGCATTTGCAACTTTTCTACGATATGGTGCCTACAACAATACACAACACTCCAGCTGAGATCGAACATGTGCCTCGTATGACATCACCTTCTTGCCTCTACCTCAATGTATATATCATATTAAAATACGAGAATGCAAGTGTAAGAATAAAGGAGGAGAAATGTAAGTGTAGCCACCTGTCATCAAACTAAAATGTTAGACATTTCAACTAAGAATAGCGACCTGAGAGAGAATACTTAACTACTATTGTTGGAAAAAAAACTTTTCTCCAAAATATTGTCAATAATTGAGACTTCTCAGGCTTTCCTGGGTAAATAAAGGCTATTGTTTTAACTATTTATCCATCCAGTTATTTCGGTGGTGTACACCTTTTCCTATATTGTGCAGTATAAATAGATTACAATGTGTTGAGATGGTCAAGTGTACCAAAAACACTTTATGATTACTCTACAGGTAGGTAATTATAATTTGGTGCTTTACTGATAAATATGACCATAAGATTAAAAGAGATCGGACTGTTTGGCCCTCAAGCCTTGTTCTGCTATTCAATAGGATTATGGCTGATCTGACATTTCTCATGTCCACCTTCGTACTTTTATCATGTCACCCTTGATTCCCTTACTGATCAAGAATTTCTCAGCCATAAATTTACACAAGGATTCTGTCCCCAAAGCTATCTGTGGCAAGGAGCTCCAAAGACACTCCGCCCTCAGAAGAATTTTCTCCTCAACTCAGTCCTAAATTCCTTTATTCTGAGACTATTCAACCTTTTATTCTGAGATTGTGCTGTCTGGTCCCATGACGGCAAATATCCTCTCAGCATTTATTCTGTCAAGCTCCTTAAGAATATTATATGTTTCAATGAGATTACTGTCATTCTTCTAAACTACAGTGAGTAGAATCCAACCAATCTAGTCTTTGCTCATAAGACAACCCCTCCTTACTAGGTATCATCCTGGTGAACCTCTCTGAACAGCCTCTTTTGCTGAAATCACTTCCGGATTTCCACAATTCTTTCTCTGAAAAAAATACTTTACAATTTCATTCCAGCTGTAATTTAATGATATTCCAGAATCCTCTATTCAAGGAAAAAGCTTCTTGGGAGCTAACTGAATTTCTTTAATGCTTATAAGAACTAGATCACCTTTTGACATTCTGAACTCAAAGGAATGCAAGTTGAGTTCTTGCAAGCTTCCCTCCAAAGTTAAACCTTCAACAATTTGAATCTATTTCTTAGCTGTTTCAAGGTTAAGGTATGTTTACGATGTTTGGTGCACAAAGCTAATGGCAGTACTCCAGAATATTCTGCATAACTGCTGTAAGTTCTCCCTTGCTTATTAATTAAGGGGGAGCACAGTGGCTCAGTGGTTAGCACTGCTGCCTCACAGTGCCAGAAACCCAGGTTCGATTCCAGCCCCGGACAATTGGAGTTTATGCATTCTCCTCATGTCTGTGTGGGTTTCCTCCGGGTGTTCTGGTTTCCTCACACAGTCCAAAGATGTGCAGGGTAGGTGGATTGGTCATGCTAAATTGCCCTTAGTGCCCAGGGATGTTTAGGTTAGGTGGGTTAGACATGGAAAATGCAGGGGCAGGGGAATGGGTCTGGATGGGATGCTCTTCGGAGGGGCAGAATGGACTTGTTGGGCCGAATGGCCTGTTTCCACACTCTAGGGATTCTATGATTCTGTTCTATGATAATTCCAAGCCAATAAAGTTAAAGGCCAAAATTAAATTTACAATTCATTTTGTACCTGTGTACTACCTACATTCATTTGTTCCTCCAATTGCACCAGTTCTTCTTCATTAAGAACATATATTTCTTTGACTTTTTGTATCCCAACAGCCTTACTAGGCCTTTTCTCTTAGTAGTCTGAGAATGCTGTTTTTACTGAAATTAACCAAGGTCTTTGTCTTATTGCAGTGCAATTTGAAGTACATTCCACACAGCATGTAATTCATCTCAACTTTTCCCTGCCAAATCTCATTTCATGCATGTATGTAACAGTTTTCCCTATTCTGTTGCTGTATCATTTCCAGAAACAAGTCCAATAAGTAAGCTTAAAGTGACTTTTCTCTCCTAAAATCACTCTCTCAGTAGCTCGTGCACTAAAACCCTTGAGTTTACCATTGTTCAGAAACAGAACTGAACTAGCCAAATAAGTGCTGTGGCTACAAAAGCAGGTTATAAGGTCGGAATCCTGCAGTGAGTACGTTACCTTTGACTCCCCAAAGTCTGTCAGCCTTCTGCAAAGCACACATCAGGTGTCTGATGGAAGGCTCCACACTTGCCTGAGTAAGTGAAATTCCAAATAACATTTAAGAAGCTTGGCACAATCCCGGACAATGTAGTTCCCTTGACTGAAACCTCATCTAATGCCTTCAACATTCACTTGCTCCACTACTGGCTTATAATGGTACAGTCTCCATGATGCACCACAACAACTCACCAAGGCTCCTTCGGCAGCACGTTCAAAACCCATGACCCCAAAGGTAGGAAGGTCAAGGTCAAGGTCAAGGACAAGAGATTCATTGTAACACTGTCATCCTGACTTAGAAATAAAATGTTTTTGTTGTCTTTGGTGTCACTGGGTCAAAATCCTGTAATGCCTTCCTTAACGGCAAAGTGTGTACACACTCCACAAAGATTGCAGCAGTTCAAGAAGGTAGCTCTTTACCATCTTCTCAAGGGCAGTTAGGGATGAGTAAGAAATGTGGTAAAATTTTAAACAAAGCAGTTTTTGAGCAACTTCCCGATTTGTAGGTCATCAGTGATACCAGCATCCCATGAATGAATTGAGAAAAAGAGGTTTCCTGGTACGATCTATCAGCTTATTCGGGTCAGGAGTTTGATGGTTTATTCTTTGTCTTTTTTTTTGGAAATGGGCATCCCATTTTATTACTATCTGGGATTTGGCCTTGGTCCACTAAACTCTTAAATAATAGTATCTGCAAGAGAACTTGGAATTGTTTGAACCAATTGTTTCACGGTACTGGAATTAATTTCTTTTAAAAGAAAACACTTTAAACAATTGTACCCAAGGAGAACTTAACTACTTTAGTGACCTCTAGATGTGGGATGCTATATTTGCTGGAGTAGTCATTTCCTGCTATGCTTTCTGAGCATTGGTTGCAATTCCTAACTGTTACTATCCCATTTCTAAGTTCAAAAAGACAATAAAGAGACCAACATCTAAAGTCAACATTGTTGGATAGCGGACTGTTCTACCTCTGCTACTAACTAATGCTTAGTCACTAAATCATCATGTAGCTAACTGGTAATGCCCTGTATTATAGAGTATGCATATAATATCTGTCAATGTATAGTGCTCATTAAGGCACAGAATATAGGAGAAAAATGTTTGCAAATGGGTGGTGTGCAAGTTACGTCAAGAAAGCAATAGAATTGTAACAGACAAGCAAATTACCTTTTTGTTTCAGTTTTCAAAATTCTAAAATAATTAAATTGTGATAGTTGTAAGTTAGGAATGAAGTTTCATAGATTTCAGACTTTTCATTTTGGATGTATGGTAGACAGTACTGGCATATGTTTTGAAAGTTTGTTACTTACGAATCGGGAAGTTGCCCAAAAACTGTTTCAGTTAAACTTTTACCATATTTCTCATTTGTGTGAAAGCCAGAATTTCCTTTTGGTTTGACGGCAGCATTCTGCCAGTGAAAAATATTACTAGTATTGCTACTGCATAGTAGCAGTGTGTGATAAAGTGGAGATTGACCACCCCCGCGCTGCCCTGAGAACTAAAACTGAAACATCAAAAGAAGAGGAGCCTGCTTCTATACTCTAAAAGAAGTGTGAAAAGTAGCGTAACCTGCTTTTCAGCAACTCCTAGTGGTTAAACAAAATAAACCCATGGCACTCACTTTAAAATCAACAAGTAACAATTTATCTATCTAACTCTGACAATGAACAAATTAACTAAACTATTAACAAACTGAATAAATCCCTTCTAACTATTAACTATTCCTGAATAAAGCAAGCTTTTAATGGTATGCTGTTCCAATAAATATAAGTCCCAGCTATATAAAAAATAGTAGAATATAGTCTCTCGAAATTACAGCCAGGTTATGTGTCTTCCAGAATGGTCTGTGACTTCTCCATCAATTTGCCTGTCAGGAATATTAACTAGTTGTGCCGTTGGTACCGTTGTTATTTAGATGGTGCTTTCTCTAAGACATAGACGAGGCTGTGAGAGCCACTGATTCTCTCTTGAGAGGTGAGGGCCGTTAGCTCTGGCGGATGGCAACTAGCTCTGGGGCTTTGTCCAACTGCTGCCCTTTTTTAATACTCTTGATGACATATCAATATTTCTTACAATAGGATTGGTCCTGTGTTGTCAAAACCATCAGACTTAAATTTAGCAGGTTTTTGGTATCTAAGCACCTGGTTCAAATTGATTGGCTAAATTCAAATGCCTGTTGTCTTGGCTGTGAACTGCTGCTTGACCTGCTAACCGTACAGCCTTTTGATACAGATATTTCAACTCGGGTGCTGTCTGTGTACTTGGAAACTTTCAAGCTGCTGCTCACAGGCACCCATTTTAAATCTCTAAGCACAGAAAAATCACATGTTTTTTTAAAGGGACCACACAATGCTTTCCCCCCTAGCATTTTACAAACACCAAATTCTAACTTCCTGCCTCCCAATCTACAGGTACTCTAATCAACTTCGCAACCAGTGTGAAACAGCTGTTGTCACCTCTTGCTCAAACTGAAGGTATACCGTACCCTTCTAGGGCAATCTGTGTTCGGCTGGGCACTATGCAGGTCCAAAAATGACAGCCTTGGAGCCATACATGAATTTGCACAATATCCAGTGAGGAATTATACATTCAGGTAGCTGCTATCCTACATAAGGACTTTGCACTCTGCTTCGACGCATCCTACTTCAGCATCAAATTTGCATAGTGAACAAATGATTTGGTACTACATAGAAGGTTTCTAATAATGCTAATCTTGGAACATGTGAATTGTAAATGTCCCAATGTGTATATGCACAGGTGAACATAGGTTTACAGTAGACAGGGGATAACCTCCTATCTGATTTCTCACTTAGGACATTAAGGAAAGCGAGCTTTGACTCTTCTATTTCAAAGGTGAATTTGAGTGCAAAGTGGAGCTTATTAAGCAACACAAAATTCTTGCATGTAGCTGTAGATTCAATATAAAGCAAGTGTATCATTTACATATTAGAAATATGCAAGGGGTTTCTTTGAAAGCACATTGGAAGCATTTCTTTCTTCCCCATCATAACTTCCCTGGTATAACTTTCTCTTCCCATACGTTCTGCAGCATTGACACATTACCTCTGCTGATATTTCTATTCTGTCCTACAGACAACTGTTTATCTCCAGTTTTAAATTATTATTCATTCAATCTTTTAACTAATTTCATGTTTGAGATCTAATTACTTGCTTAGATGTTTTACTTCAGCTTCTTACATATTGTTTGCTCTCTTTTTGATGATAGCTCACCCCTTAATTAATTACATGCTTATACCATAACCCACTCAATGCCCAGTTAACTTTCTTTAAAATAGCTAAACTTTACCATTCTTTCCCTGTATTGATTAAAACATGACCTTTGCAAAATTTTACTTGCTATTTTACTATTCTTGCGTTCTTTTTCTTGTCACCATGTATTGTCCCAAATCATGCTGCTGTTGCACTCTTTATATTGTCCCACATGTCCCTTAATGCATTCTACCACCATACTGTTTTTATTGCCAGTCCCAGGCAGCACAACTTTTCTTCTGCTTCACTATTTTTATTGTCGCCTCAGCAGTCTCTCCTTATACTCGCAAGTAAGGTTTTGAGATTGTGAAAATATCAACAAATGGTTCACATACAACAAAAAATTTTACATCCTAACTACAGTTGTAATGTATGAAAATATGATAGCCAATCTATATGCAGCACGATCCCACATACTGCAAAGAGATAAATGACAGATTTTTCTTAGAGAACAAGGGATTGAGTTGACACACTCCTCAGTAATAAATGTCAGGCATGAATCAGCAAATTTCTGATTCCGAGGTGAGAATCCTGCCTCTGAATTAGAGACTCTTTTTTTGGCAGGGTTAGCTGGCAGGTTGGTGAAACAGAACAGCAAAGGGAGAGAGAAGAGATTAAATCTATTTCTATCAAACAGTTTGCCACAAGAACAAAAACCGAAATTGCTGGGAAAACTCAGTAGGTCTGGCAGCGTCTGTGGAGAGAAATCAAAGTTAACGTTGGGGGTCCATTGACTCAAATCTCAGAATAGGTGTAAGTAAAAGTCACTGGACCTGCAACATTAATTCTGATTTCTCTCTGTAGCTGCTGCTAGACCAGATGAGCTTTTCCAGCAATTTTTATTTTTGTTTCCGATTTCCAGCATCCACGGTTCTTTAGTGTTTTTTGGAACACAGAAATACACATTAGTAATGCTATAAAAGGACACATTTTGTCATTCTCTTCATGTTGTACTCATCACTATAATTCGGCCTAACTATAAACTCTCAGAAATGGGCTGGCAATACAGTTAGCATTGTCACTAAATTAAGTACATATTTGGCTTTTGCCTTCACGCAAGAGGACATAAATAATGCCTCTAAAATGCTGGGGAACACAGAGTCTAGTGAGAGGGAACAACTGATGGAAATCAGTATTAGTAAGGAAATGATGCCGAGGAAATAGATGTGATGAAAGGCCGATAAATCCTTAGATCCGCAGGAGCTGATAATCTACATACTGGAGTACTTAAGAAAGTGGCTTTAGAAATAGTGGATGCATTGGTGGTCATCTTTCAAGATTCTATACACTCTGGACCAGTTACTATGGATTGGAGGGTAGCAAATATAACGCCACCATCTTTTTTTTTAAAAAAAGAGATAGAGAGAAAACCAGGAATTATAGCCTAGATAGCTTGACATTGGTAGTAGGGAAAATGCTTGAGTCCATAATAAAATGTAATAGAAGAGCACTTGAAATAGTGTGAGCATGGATTTACAAAAATATACTGAAATTTTTCAAGAATGTAACTAGTAGAGTTGATAAGAAAGCTAGTGAATGTGTTTTACTTGGACTTTCAGAAGACTTTTGACAAAGTCCCAAATAACAGATTACCAAGTAATCTCATGGGAATGGGGGTAGCATATTTATAAGGATAGAGAACTGGCTGAAGACCAGTAGAAAGTTGAATGGTGTAAGTAGTTTTGTAGTTTTGGCGACACAGACTCTGTGTACTGAATCATGCTGTGATTCTAAAGATTGGAAATAAATGAATCTTTTTCTGAGAGGCAGCAGTGGCTGTTGGGGTACTGCAGGGGTCAATGCTTAGATCCCAGTTATTCATGATACATATTAATTGTTTAGAAGAGGGAACTAAAGATAACATATCTGGTCAGGATCAGGAGATTTATCCACCATCATGCATTCCCACATCCAACACCACCTCACTATCACCACTAATTTTTTCAAGTTCCCAAGTCCTCATGTTTTCTTGCATGGTAAACACAGAGTTTGCAGATGACAAGTGATATTGAGGGTTTGACCAGGAAAAAAAAGAGGCACGGCTGAGATTCGGGCAGCTGGGATCAAGGAAATCAGGGGTGTGAAAAGGGGGCGTGAGATAGCTTTAGCTGAGAAGATTAGAGTGAATCCAAAGAGATTCTTTAAGTATATTAAAAGACAGAGAACAATTAGAGAGAGAATAGGACCCCTCAAGGACAAAAGTGGACTTGTGTGCGGAACCACAGGAGATGGACAAGGTCCTGAATGAATGTTTCTCCTGTGTTTAGTGGTGTTTCAAAGTGCTGTGTCCACTTTTGTTTGTCATTTATATAAATTATTTAGATAAGAATATAGAAAGCATGGTTAGTAAGTTTGCAGATGACACCAAGATTGGTGGTATAGTGGACAGTGATAAAGATTATCTAAGATTACAAAGAGATCTTGATTAATTGGGTCAATGGGCTAAGGAGTGGTAGATGGAATTTAATTTTGATAAAATAAATAAGGACAGGACTTACTGCAATGAAAAGAAAGGACTTGGGTAATATTGTAGAACAGAAAGAAGTAGGGAGCTCAGGTACATAATTCTTTGACATTTGCATCATATACAGATAGGGTGGTTAAGAAGGCCTTTAACATGCTTGTCTTCATTGCTGAGACCTTTGAGTATAGGATTTTGGAACGTTATGTTGAGGTTGTACAGGATGTTGGTGAGGCTTCTACTGAAGTGCTGTGTATAGTTCTGGTTGCCCTGTTATAGAAAGGATAGTATGAAGCTGAAGAGGGCTCAGAAGAGATTTACCAGGATGTTGCTGGGAATAGAGGGTTTGGGTTACATGGAGAGGCAGGGGCTTTTCTCACTGGAGCATAGGAGGATGAGGGGTGACCTTATAGAGGTTTATAAAATCTTGAGAGGTATAGATAATAAGGTGAATGACTCTCAAAGTAGTGTAGTTGTAGTGGGAGATTCTATTTTTCACACAGACTGCAAGTTGCAGAATTTCTACAGTTTTCAGGATCCTGCCAAATTTGTATATTAAGGGAAAGAGAATAGCTAGGGAAAGAGTAAATCCCATTAGGGACCAAGGGGGCAGTCTGCACGTGAAGCCGAAAGACATTGGGAGAATACTTCGCATCTGTCTTTACAGGGGAAAAGGAGGATACAAGATAATGGACTGTGAAGCTCTTGAGCAGATTGAAATAAGAAGAAAGGAGGTATTGGCAGATTTAAAAGTGGACAAATCCACATGTCTGGAAAGGTTGTATCCCAGGTTGCTATGGGACACAAGGGAAGAAATTTCAAGGGCCTGAACCAAATTTTTTAATTGTCTCTGGCTATTAGGGTGGTGCCAGAGGAATGGAGGACAACTACTATGGTTGCACTTAGAACCCCTACAGTGCGGAAGGAGGCCATTTGGCCCATTGAGTTTTCACCCACCCTCTGAAGAGCATCGCACTCAAACCCAACCTCCTACCATATCCCAGAATACCAGATTTACCATGGCTAATCCACTTAGCCTGCACATCCTTGAGCATTACAGACAATTAAAGCATGGCCAAGCCACCCAAACTGCACATCTTTGGACTATGGGAGGAAACCAGTGTACCTGGAGGCAACCCACGCAGACACAGGGAGAACGTGCAAACTCCACACAAGACAGTTGCCAGAGGCTGGAAGCAAACTCAGCCCCTGCCACTTTGAGGTAGCAGTGCTAACCACTAAGCCACTGTGCCACCCTTGACAAGAAGGATGGTCGAGACAGATGGGGCAACTCGGGTCAGTGAGTCTAACATCAGTGGAAACTATTGGAGTAAATAGTGAAGAAGAAAATAAATTCCCATTTAGAGAGACAAGGTTTGATCAGGGATAGTCAGCATAGCTTTGTCAGAGGGAGGCCATGCCTAATGAATCTGGTGGATTTTTTTCTAAGAAGGTGATCAAATATTTGGATGAAGTTAGGGCAACCGTTGTAATTTAAATGGATTTCAGCAAGGCCTTTGACAAGGTTTCAAATGGGGAAACTGGTAAAGATCCTAAACGCTCATAGGATCCATTGGAAACTGGCAAGTTACATCCAGAATTGGCTTGCTGACAACAGACAGATATTGGTAGTAAAAGGCTGTTTGTGTGACTGGAGTTCAATGACATACAAGGGATCAGTGCTGGGTCCCTTATTATTAGTGATATTTACAAATGATGCAGATGAGAATGTGGGGAGTGATGACACACAGGTTGTCCCTGTGGTTGACAGTGAGGAGAAGGGTGATAGAAGGATAAAAATGGACAGGTCAGATGGGCAGATCAGTGGCAGATGGAACTTGTCCCTGAGAAAAGTTGTGAGATGATACACTTTGGAAGAAGAACAAGATAATGAAGCACTCAATGGCAAGACACTAGGAAGCTCAGAGGATCTAGAGGTGCTTGTTCACAACCCTGGTAGCGGGAGGACAGGTTAATGGGTAGTCAAGAAGGTGTTTGGGATGCTTGCCTTTATCAGTTATAGTGTAGATTGTAAGAGCAGGGAGGTAAGTTCAGGTAAATCGGATTAGCATAGTTTGATGTTGGTCAGTCAACCTGTTTCTATGCTGTATGACTATGACACGCTGTAATGTTGAAGCTATACACAACTTTGGTTAGGCCACAGCTGAAGTACAATATGCAAGTTCTGTTCACAACATTGTCAAAATGTTCTGGAGGGGGTGCAAAAAGAGGATGTTGTCTGGAATGGAACATTTCACCTTAAAGAGAGGCTGAATAAGTTTGGGTTTTCTTCTTTGGAACAGGGAAGGTTGATTGGGGAGACCTGATAGTAGTGTATAACATTGCAGGATATGAGTAAGGTGAACAGGAAACAGCTGCTCCCTTAAGTTGAAGGGTCAGTAACCAGTCGGCATAATTTTAAAGTGAAAGGCAGGAGGTTTAGAGGGGATCTGAGAAAAATCTTTCTCACCAAGAGAGTGGTGGGGTCTGGAATGCATGTGTGGCGTGGTAGTTGAGGCGGAAACCTCTCAATGTTTAAAAAGCATTTGAAAGTACACTTGAAGTTTCTTAACATTCAAGACTATGGGCCTAGTGCAGCAAAGTGAGACCAATGTCATTAGTGGTATATTTTTGGTAGTACAAACTCTGGCTAAAGGGCTGCTTCTGTACTGAAGATTCTGTGTAACAATGGCCTATATTTTCCAGTCAGCAGTAGCGCTATGTGCACTGCTGCAGCCCATGCAATTTTTCAAGACCTGACGATGTTATCTGTTCCTTCTGAGATCTTCGGATTATGGCTCTAGCAGAAATGGACAGTGCAGGCATAGCCTAGAGAGTGTAGGAGAGAGCACACACCATTTTATGACAGTCCCTGCCGTATTCGGGTAGGTTTTTAGTCATTTAATGGATGAGTACGGGTTAGTGAATGAAGTGATTATGCGAGTTGATAGTGTGGTCTAGTCAGGGCAATAATCCAGTACTTTGGGGGTTGTTAGGTGGTCGGGGTGGGGGGGGGGCGGTGGTAATTGAATCTGGTTAGGGGGATAAATGAGTTGTGAGTGATATAAATAGTGATACTCCGTTAGAGAAACTTATGGAGGTTGCCAGGCAGCAGAGAATCAGCACACTGGAAGTTTAAACTTCTCCAGCAATTTCTACTTATGGTAGGTTCCTGATGTGCATCTCCCAGTCACAAGATTTGGGCCATTAGGTTCTTGAATCAACTAGATTTAGTGATGACCAGCGATTTGAATTTGTTAACAAACTAACAATAGTTAACTGACTTTAACATGATTGAATTTAATGTCAGGTTTGTGGAAGAAAAGCGCATCAGAGTCAAAGGTTTTTTAATTTAGTTACAGTTTTCTTCAGACAGAAATTAATCACACTAGAATGGGCAGAATTATTTGCTGATAAAACTACACATGAAGAGTGAGACCTTTTCAAAGAAGTATCTGGTATGTTATCTGAGCAGTACTTGCCTGTCATGGGCAAGAACTCCACCTTGATCAACATAAGAAATAAGCAGTAGTATGAAATTAAAATAAAGGCTTGCACAAATTCAAATAGTGGTCCCATGGAATGGAGCAGATATAGAGACTAACAAAAATAGTGGTAGCATAAAAAAGGAAATAAGAGAAAAGGCTGCCAAGGATACCATAGACAACACTAAACATCTTTTCCAAGTATGTAAAGAAAGAAAAGGTGACAAGCATAATAATAATCCTGAAAAACCCATGTAACTGATAAGCAAAATGTTGAATTTCATTACCTTGTTAAAAGGAGGCTCCCAAGGTGTCAGAATTGATCCATATTGTCTAGTGGATTGGGGGACAACCCTGATAAGGTACCTCTCGCAAGGAAAACTAAAAGTGAATATGTAAAAGAAATAAATACAGAAGTAGAATTTGCCACTAAATATAAATGTTCAAAAATGGTAACGGAGATGAAAGAAAATAAAAACTCTGGGACATGATTGTTTCCATTCCAGCGTATTAAAAGAGGTAGGTGAGGAAATTGCAGATGTTTTGGCCATGGTCTTCCCTCTCCCTTTTTAGAACAGAGAACAGAGAACATAGAACAGAGAACATAGAACAGAGAACATAGAACAGTACAGCACAGTATAGGCCCTTCGGCCCACGATGTTGTGCCGAACTTTTACCCTAAACCTAAGGTCTATCTAACCTCCACCGCTACCTTATACTATCATCCATATGCCTACCTAATAGCTGCTTAAATGCCCCTAATGAGGCCGACTCCACTACCCTCTCTGGCAATGCATTCCACACCCCTAGCACTCTCTGAGTAAAGAACCTACCTCTGACATCACCCCAATATCTACCTCCTTTCACTTTAAAACTATGTCCCCTCGTAAAAGCTACCTCCACCCTAGGAAAAAATCTCCGGCTGTCTACTCTATCTATACTTCTGATCATTTTGTACACCTCTATCAAGTCACCTCTCATCCTTCGTCGTTCTAAAGAGAAAAGCCCTGGCGCTCTCAACCTTTCCTCGTAAGACCTTTCCTCCATTCCAGGCAACATCCTGGTAAATCTCCTCTGCACCTTTTCTAACATTACCACATCTTTCCTGTAATGAGGTGACCAGAACTGGACACAATACTCCAGATGTGGCGGAACCAGGGTTTTGTATAGCTGGAGCATAACTTCACGGCTCTTGAACTCAATCCCTCTATTAAGGAAAGCTAACACACCATACACCTTCTTAACAACTCTATCTACCTGGGTGGCAGCTCTCAGGGAACTGTGAACATGAACTCCAAGATCCTCTGCTCCTCCACACTGCCAAGAATCTTTCCGTTAACCCTGTATTCTGCTTTCAAGTTTGTCCTTCCAAAATGAATCACCTCACACTTTTCAGGGTTCAACCCTATCTGCCACTTCTCAGCCCAGCTTTGCATTCTATCAGTGTCCCTTTGTAACCTAGAACAGCCCTCCACACTGTCCACAACGTGACCCACCTTCGTATCATCCGCAAACTTGCTAATCCACCCTTCCATTCCTTCATCCAAATCATTTACAAAAATCACAAATAGAAGAGGACCCAGAACAGATCCATGT
>JAHRHZ010000176.1:112954-193209 GCA_024137785.1 Ginglymostoma cirratum
AGTTTGTCCTTCCAAAATGAATCACCTCACACTTTTCAGGGTTCAACCCTATCTGCCACTTCTCAGCCCAGCTTTGCATTCTATCAGTGTCCCTTTGTAACCTAGAACAGCCCTCCACACTGTCCACAACGTGACCCACCTTCGTATCATCCGCAAACTTGCTAATCCACCCTTCCATTCCTTCATCCAAATCATTTACAAAAATCACAAATAGAAGAGGACCCAGAACAGATCCTTGTGGTACACCACTCGTAACTGAGCAACATGTTGAATATTTTTCGTCCACTACCATCCTTTGTGTTCTAAGGGTCAGCCAATTCTGAATCCAATCTGCCACATTTCCCCCATCCCATGCCTCCTTACCTTCTGCATGAGCCTACCATGGAGAAACTTATCAAACGCCTTAGTTAAATCCATGTATACCACATCCACTGCTCCACCTTCACCCACGTGTTTGGTCACCTCTTCAAGAATTCAATAAGGTTTGTGAGGCATGATCTACCCCTCACAAATCTATGCTGACTATCACGAATCAAACTGTGCCTTTCCAAGTGATCATAAATCCTGTCTCTCAGAGCCCTTTCCAATAATTTGCCCACCACTGATGTAAGACTAACTGGCCTGTAATTTCCGGGGTTATCCCTGTTCCCATTTTTGAACAAGGGATTGCCTCTTTCCAATCTTCCGGCACTATACCCGTGGACAGTGAGGACGAAAAGATCATCACCAAAGGCCCTGCGATCTCGTCCCTCACTTCCCATATAACCCTTGGATAAATCCCAACAGGCCCGGGGGACTTATCTATCTTCAAGTTCCTCAGAATTCCTAGCACATCTTCTTTACTAACATCAACCTCCTCTAGCCTACCTGCCTGTTTCACAACATCCTCCTCTACAAATAGGTCCCTCTCAGTTGTGAATACTGAAAAAAAGTATTCATTAAGGACTTCTCCTATCTCTTTAGGCTCCGTGCACAAATTCCCTTTACAATCCTTGATTGGCCCTACCCTTTCTCTGGTCATTCTCTTGTTCTGCACATACGTGTAAAAAGCCTTGGAGTTTTCTTTGATCCTATCAGCCAAGGTTTTCTCATGCCCCCTTATAGCTCTCCTACGCCCTTTCTTCAGCTCCTTCCTGGCTAATTTGTATACTTCTAGAGCCTTTTCCATTCTTCTTTTCCTAAACCTTACATAAGCCTCCTTCTTTATCTTAACCGAGTTGTTCAACCTCTCTCGAGAACCATGGCTCCCTCACTCACCTCTCTCAAGAACCATAGCTCCCTCACTCTTCTACTACTCCCGCGACTAGTGGTCCGAAAGGAAAACTGTGCCAACTATAGAATGCACTTAAGCAACTTCCCTGGGCTCTTTTAACAGCCCATTCCAGATCCACAGTCTCAAACACGTAGAAGGACAAGGGGAGTAGATGCATCAGAACACAACCGTCTACAAGTTACAAACCAAGCCATCCTGACTTGGGACAATCTTGCCATTCCTTCACTGTCATTGAATCAGAATCCTGGAACCGCTCTCTAAAAACACTGCACATGCCTGCTACCTCTTGGACAATCCATCAAGGATGACTTTCTTTCATTCCATTGTTGGTGTTATGGGATTTAAGGTACTTAAACTGACCAGTGCTATGTCTGCAAGCCCTGCCACAAGTGGGGCAGGTGTTTCTTCTGGATATGGGTGAGGGAGATTTTCAGAGTTTAACATGTTCCTTCGCTGTTAACTCTTGTTCTCAATCTTTGCCCCTTGGGGATATTCAAACTGGTTGACTCCTTCACAGATTCTTCATCTCCGCATTGGGTTTCCACTAGTCAGTGGGGATATTGCATGTTTTTTGGGAAGTTTTGCTTTGGAAGCTTTGTGCCAGCTTTGTGCATGTGTACTCCATGCGTGGCCCACACAGTGCAGCTGACTGATGGTAACCACTGCCCTGATATTGGAGGTATATTGGTCTGAGGGAGAATAGAGTGAATTTACAGAATATTATGGAGGAATCATTGGTGGTATTCCCCAAGTGATTTTGAGGTGTGTGCAGTTCACTTCCCATGTTGCTACATGCAGAAAGGTAGGTAACACCTGTATACCTGTATACCATGAGCTTAGTGATGTCTTTGTCATCAAATATTCTGTTCCTCAGACATCCAAAGGCTGCTCGAGCACGTTGGAGACGATGTTGAATTTCATTGACCATGTCTGATCTTGTTAATAGGAGGCTCCAAGGTATGAGAATTGATCCATATTGTCAGTGGATCTTAGTAGTTGTGGAGCACTATTGTGCAGGTCAGGGACCTTTGTCTTATGTCTGTTTACCTAAGACCAATTTTGTCATCTGCGTCCATGAATGTATTGGTGGAAGTCTGGAGCTTCACAAACGTCTGCATACTGCAACTCGAAGAGAGAGGTTGTTGTGGTTTTGGACTGAAGGTGATACAGGTTGAACAGTTTCCTGCTTGTACTGTAGAAAAGCTCCACTCCAGGGGGAGCTTCATGGAGATGCGATGGAGTTTTGCAAAGAGGAAGATGGAGAAGAATGCGGTATGGTGGCACAGCTTGCTTGAGCCTATCAGTGCACACATTGGGTTTATGTTGGATTGCTGGCGAGCATCACAGCTTGCATGACATCTGGCAGCAGGCAAAGGATGGAGTTGAATTTCTGAAGGCAGCTGTATTTGAGGAGGATGCTCCAACTCCTGGTTGAGTGGAACACCTTTGTGAGGTTAAAAAAAGGACATTTATAAATGTTGCTCTGTGTACTTGGATTTGTCTTGTGAGAATGTCCACTGTCTTTCTTGATGGACAAAATCAGCATTGTGACTCAAGTACAAGCTTTTCAACCACTGGCAGAAAGCAATTGAAAATTTTTACAACAATCTTACCTGTCATGGACATCAAGGAGACCCTCTGTAGTTACTGCAATTAGTCTTTTTTGAAGATGGCCACTATTGCAGGATTTCAGAGATCCCCTTGCTGGTTCTCCTCTTCTCAGGTGAGGGAGATGTGCTTGTGCATATGAGACAAAGCTTCTCTATTATATTTTGGTATTTTGGTATTTTGGCAAGGATCTTGATTGCACTGGAGTTAATTCTTAGCTATTTTGACCTCATGTCAGGTTAGGGTTGCCCTGAGATAGTGATGGGTAGCAAACTGGGATGTGGTTGAGGGCACTCTGAACAAGGGCTGAGTTTTAGTTGAGAAGATCCTCAAAATGCTCCTTCCAATGACTGCTGACTGCCTCTTTGTCCATGATGAGTATCACTCTATTCTGATCACTGTCAGTTTAGGTGCCTGGTTCATAAATGGTCTTGATTGCGCTGAGGAATTCATGCAGATCCTGGCTGGCAGTAAGTTGCTGTGTTTCCTGTGCTCTTTCTGCCCACCGGATGTTATTTAGCTTTTTTATTGGACCTTCATGTGTTTGTCAATGTGCGAGCGATTTTCCTGACCTGGGACAAAGTCTTAAGGAGGCAGGCAAGATTCCAGCAATTGGAAGATGTTTATTCAAGCAGAAACCAGTTTATGCAGGGACAGGGCTGAAGGATCTTCCCCGACTGTGGCTTTGGAAGATAGGTCAATGACACACCCTCTGCTTTTATGAAGAAATACAGCATTTTTGTACATTTTATGTTACAGTAATCAAATACAACATATGCGCTGTCCTTCCCCCTAATCCAAACACCCGGTCTGGTGGGATACCTAATCAATGATGGGCACTTCTATGTACAGTCCCAGGTTCCCATGATCTTATGGTATTAGCTAGACATAATCTGAAGGCCTCTGGATCTTTCTGTGCATCCTATTAATTTGCATTCCAAAAGTTTAATGGCTATACTCCTTCAGGTCTTTCTCAGCATGTTTATCTGTAAGGATAGCTCGAATTCAATTACCCATTGTATTTTGGTGCTGCCTTTTATCAAATTCAGTTATTCCTTTTATTTTCCCACAGTCCCAATTACATAAACTTAAAAAGTCAGTTAGTTTTAACTAATTACTATAAGGTTAACTTTTGTTATAAAGTTAATTATTAGTGTAATGTTATAGAACTACTACTGTCGGGATTTTGTAGTTTGTGGGTTGTGATCAATCTGTCTTGTTCAGGGTGTAAGAGAAGGCGTCTCCTGAGGCTAGTTAATCTTCACATCTAAGCTTAAATGTTTTTTAAGGCTTGGATTATATCCTGGTTACGCATTGAAATCAACTTCTTTGATTAGAGTAGTTTTAGCTGGAAACTATTTAATACTGCTGGTAGTTTCAAGGAGGCAACTATTTATTATGAAAAACTTTAGCTGTTATCCCTGCAGCTGCTTAAGGACCTAATCTAGCACCTGATGTTATTCATTTACTGGGAAAATCATCTTTTCATTAATAAAGCTGGAATTGGTCATTTATCTGTCCTAAGGCATCCTTTTATTAGAACTGTCTCAGATGGGAGCGCACAGCGTTCTTTTACCAACCTTGTAGCAGTTCTGTTGAAAGGTACCATTGTATTTCACTGTGAGCAGGCTGCTTAGTTTTGCTTAGCTTCTGTCTGCCATCTTCTAAGCAGGCATGGGCTGCTTAGTATTGTCAGGTACAAGTCACCTTACATAGCCAGATGCAGGTTACCCCTACAGTCTACAAGCTTTCTTTCTCTGTGTGTGAAGTTGTTTCCAGTCATGAGTACCTTGTGTTTGTAATTCAGTAACTATTTGATCTCCTGGTAGATCTAATCACACCAGTCCTGTTGTTTCCTGGTTGACTAATCCTAATTCTATCCCAAAATCTCCTTGCAATTGTTGTATATGGATGCTTACAATGGATTTGAGGACAGAGCAAGTGCTGTGGATATTCTGCAGTTCCTGTTCTTTGACCAACGCCCAATTTGACTGAGGTGCTGACTGAGTCCTTTTTTCACCATGTTCTACGTGTATTGACAGGAAGACTCCATTACAGTTTGATTTCTCTATGGCTGACACCAATCTTATAGCTCTGGCACGGGTGTGCTTACAACACATCGACTGTAGCAGTTCGAGAAAGCTCATCACTACTTTCTCGAGGACCAATCAGCAACCATTGCTGACCTGTGCCACATCCAATTAAAGAATTCAATACATCAGATAGTTGGAGGAAAAAATGTCCCCTCTAGTGGGAGAGGCCAAAACAAAAGATCTTTAAAATCAAAAGGAATATCAAGAAGCACTTCATCATACATAGGGTGTAGCTTCCCCATAAGTGTGATTCAGGAGAAGAAATGATTATTAATATGGATATGTTAGAGAAAGAATCTGGGGAGATGGTTTTGGGGAAGCAGGAAATAGCAGAGGAGTTAACAGACATTTTGCATCAGTCTTTATGGTGAACACTTTGAAAGTTCCATGAAAACTAGAGAGTCCGGGGGTGGGGGGGAGGAATTAAGTATCATTGGTAAAGAAGTGGTATTGCACAAACTAATGGGGCTAAAGCCAGCTAAGTCCATTGACCCTAATGATTTGTATCCTAGGATTCTAAAACAGGTAGCTACAGAGGCAGTGGGTGCATTGGTTGTAATTTCCCCAAAATTGTTGGATTCTGGAAATGTACCAAAAGATTGGAAAAAGCTAATGTGACACCCCTATTCAAAAAGGATTGCAAAATGTTCTGCACCATTCATGACTCCTCAGATAATGAAGCAGTCCAAGTTCACATGCAACAAGATCTGGACAATATCCAGGCTTGGGCTGACAAGTGGCAAGTGACATTCGCGCCTCACAGATGCCAGGCTATGACCATCACCAATAAGAGACAATCTAACCACTGCCCCTTGACATTCAATGGTGTTACCATCACTGAATCCCCACTATCAACATCCTGGGGGTTACTACTGACCAGAAACTCAACTGGACTCACCACATTAACACAGTGGGTACAAGAGCAGGCCAGAAGCTGGGAATACTGCGGCAAGTAACTCATCTCCTGACTCCTCAAAGCCTGTCCACCATCTACAAGGCACAAGTCAGGAATGTAATGGAATACCCCCACTTACCTGGATGACTGCAGCCCCAACAACACTCAAGAAGATTGACACCATCCAGGACAAAGCAGCCCGCTTGATTGGCACAACGTCCGCAAACATTAACTCCCTCCAACACCGACATTCAGTAGCAGCAGTGTGTGCTATCTACAAGATGCCCTGCAGAAATTCACCAAAGATCCTCAGACAGCACCTTCCAAACTCACGACCACTTCCATCTAGAAGGACAAGGGCAGCAGATATATGGGAACACCACCACCTCCAAGTTCCCCTCCAAGTCACTCAGCATCCTGACTTGGAACTGTATCACCATTCCTTCACTGTCGCTGGGTCAAAGTCCTGGAATTCCCTCCCTAATAGCATTGTGGGTCAACCCACAGCAGGAGGAATGCAGCGGTTCAAGAAGGCAGCTCACCACCACCTTCTCAAGGGCAACTAGGGATGGGCAAGAAATGTTGGCCAGCCAGCGACGCCCACATCTGACAAAAATGAATAGGAAAAAAAGGAAGGAGGCAAAAATTGGTTAACTATAGGCTAATTAGCCTGACATGTACCATTGGAAAAGTGTTAGAATCAATTATTAAGGAAGTAATGGCAGAACATTTGAAAATCAAAATCTAATTAAACAGAGTCAGAATAGTTTTATGAAAGGGAAATTATGTCTGATTAATTTATTAAGTTTTTCGAGCAGATAGAGAGAAACCAGTAAACGTGTTGTTTTTGGACTTCGAGGAAGTGTTTGATAAGGTACAAAAGGTTAGGCTATAAGATAAGAGCCCATGGTGTTGGAGGTAATATGTTGGCATGAACACAGGATTGGCTAATGGGTAGGAAACAAAGTGAGTGGAGATCGGGAGATAGAAAGGACTGCAGATGCTGGATGGAGCTAGAGGAGCACAGCAGGTCAGACTGAGTCCCGATGAAGGGTCCTGACCCAAAACGTTGACTTTCCTGCCCCCCAGATGCTGTCTGACCTGCTGTACTCTTCCAGCTCTGCATTGTATCAATCAAGTGAAGATAGGGGTTCTTTCACAGTTTGGTGACCTGTTTACGGGTATCCCACAGGGATCAGTGCTGGGACTGCAACTGTTTACGACACATTAATGACTTGGAAGGAGGTGAAAGTCCTGTAGGCACATTTGCAGATGACACAAATAGATGGAAAGGCAGGTTGTGACAGGGGTAAACACAGTTTACATGGAGGTGTTGATAGGTTAAGTAAGTGGGCAGAAAGTTGGCAAATGGGAATGTGGATAAATAGGATAAATGTTCATTTTAAAAGGGAGAACAAAATAACTATTATTTCAAGGAGAAAAACTGCAGAAAGCTGGAACACAAAGGGACTAGGGGGTACTTGTGTGCGAAACACAAAGATAGAAAACAGAAAGATAGCACACAGGCGAAACAGGTAATTGGAAAGGGTAATGGAATGTTGGACCTTATTTCAAGGGGGCTCAAGTATGATGTCAGGTATGGAAGGTTTGAGATATAAAGAAAGGATGGATAGGCTGGGACCTTTTTTACCTGGAGTGTAGGAAGCTGAGAGGAGACATGACAGAACTTTTTGAAATAGTGAAAGATATAGATAGAGTTAATGGGGGCTGCCTTTTCCTGAGGATGGGGGAATTTCAAGACTGGGGGGCACATTTTAAGGTGAGGGGAGAGAGATTTAAAAACGACATGAATCAATCTTTTTTACACACAGCAAGGTTTGTGTGTAAAGTGGTGAATGTGGGTACAATTACCAAATTAAAAAGGCATTTGGATAGGTACGCAAATTGGAAAGTTTTTGAAGGTTTTAGGTCAGGAGCAGGTTGGTGGGACTAGTTTAGTTTGGGATTATGTTGGACTGGTTGGACTGAAGGGTCTGTTTCCGTGCTGACTCTGAGAATGGAGAAATATTACTGCAGCTGTAAAAGCTGCTGGTGCGACCATCTCTGGTATACTGTGAGCCTTTGGTCCCTTTATTTAAGCAAAGATATCATTGGAGGCAGTTCAGACAAGGTTCATGAGGATGATTCCTGGTATGGAGAGATTATCTATTGAGCAAAGGCTAAACAGATACATTATTGTTAGGGGACATGACAGGGTAAATGCTGAGAGAATTCCCCTCATGGGAGATTCTAGGATGAGAAGGCATAGTGTCAGAATAAAGGGGCACCAGAATAAAGACTGAGATGAGGAGGGAATTTGTGCTGAGAGTTGAGTGTCTTTGGAACTCCTTTTCTCAGAGAGATGCGGGGCAGAGTCCTTGTATGTATTTAAGGCTGAAATAGATTCTTGATCATTATGGGAACCAGGATTACAGGGAAAGGCCGGGAAAGTGGACTCGAGTGTCAGATCTGCCATGATTCTGTTGAATGGCACAGCAGGTTCAAGGGGCCAAATGGCTAGTTCCTGTTCCTATTTCTTATGGTCTTATGGTATTATTCAAATGTTACGGCCATTCCTATGCTAAGCTTAGTACATGATAAAGGTGAATTAAAAGCGTGTCTAGCTGAGTGTGAAAATGGCTGAATTGTGTTTACATTAATGCTTGATCTGCAGCTGAACAGCCTTGTCAATGTGATTTCTGAAGCTGGGAGATTGTCACCACTGGGAAAATGCACTGATACATCAGCCGCACTCTTGCTGTTAACACAATCGTTAATGGTAAATTAATATGGATAGTAAAAGATTAGTGATGGATAGAGTAGGCCCACAAAACTGCTCACTGAAGCAAAGCATATGGCAGAGATACTAAATGTACTTCTGTCTTTAGCAAATTCAAGGATGGTGAAAATGGCTCAGATGAAAATGTAGGTGTTAAGCAGCTGAGCAGTATAGTGATAGATAAAGAAAAGCTGCCTAAAAGGCTGGCAGCACCCCAGGTAGAGATGTTGCTAGGCCTGGATGAGATGCATTCTAGATCCTAAGAAAGTTAAGAGAGCAAATTGTGGAGCTGTTGACAGAAATTTTCCAGGTCTTTCTGAACATAGGTTTTGTCCCAGGGTACTAGAGGATCGCAAATGTGACACCAATGTTAATGAAAGGATCAAAGGATAACTCACGAAATTACAAATCTGTCAGCTGGACATCAATAGTGGGAAAACTGATGGATGCCATAATATGAAATAAGGTAAATATACACTTAGGGAAAAGTAAGTTGATACTAGACAGTCAGCATGGTTTGTCAGAGGCAGGTCATTTCTGACAAATTTAATTGAGTTATTTGACAAGGTGACACAAACAGTGGATGAGGGTAGTGCTGTTGATGTTGTATATTTTGGACTTTCAGAAAGCGTTTGATACAGTGCCATAGGTTGGTTAGCAAATTAGAAATGGCTGATGGGGTCTTGGCAACATGGATTAACAGTTGGCTCAAAGATGGGAAGCAGATGGTAGGTACAGAGGGGGATTCCTCAGATTGGAGATGAGTTGATATTGGTGTTTACCAAGGATTGGTTGGAGTTGTTGGTTGGTTCTCTGAGCTGACTTTTTTATGCAAACGTTTCATCTCCCTCCTAGTTGACATCATCAGTACTATGTAGCCTCTGTTGAAGCACTGTCGTTCTGCCCTGCTCTGAGTTTATATGTTCTGGTCTGTCATGGTGGGCAGTCTTCTTTCCGGTTTTGTGCCATAGTGGTTTGTAGATGGATCTATTTCAACGTGTTTGTTAATTGCATCGGTGGTTCAAAACCAGGCCTGCAGGAATTCTTGTGCTTGTCTTTGTCGTGCTTGTCCTAGTCAAATTGGATGTCCTTCTATGTCAGAATGTATTGAAACGAGAGAGAGTTGGTTGTGCCATTTTACTGCGAGTTGGTGTTCATGTATTCTGGTGGTGATTTTCCTGCCCATCTGTCCTATGTAGTGTGTCTCACAATTGGTGCATGGTATTTTATATGTCACATTTATCATGCTTATTGTAGGTATGGGGTCCTTTGTCTTTGAGAGTAACTAATTAAGTGTGACTGTTGGTTTGTGTGCTATCCTTATTCCAAGAGGTTGTAGGAGTCCTGTAGTCAGTTCTGATGCATTTCTAACATAAGGTAGGGTGGCCAGTGTTCTTTGAGGTGTTTTTAGATACAAGGAAAGATTGGTGAATTAGACTGGTTTTTCTTGGACCATTGAGGATGTGGGTGGCAAGGTAGCTCAATGGTTAGCATTGCTGCTTTGCAGCACCAGGGACCCATGCTCGTTTCAAGCCTTGACAGACTGTGTAGAGTTTGCACGTTCTTCCTGTGTCTCTGTCAGATTTCTGTTGGATGCACTGGTTTTCTCCCATGGTCTAAAGATGTGCAGGTTGGTTAGATTGGTCATGCTAAATTGCTCCATAATGTCCAGTGATGTGCAGGCTAGGTAGTTTAGTTATGGCAAATGTGGGGATGGGGCAGGGTCTCGGTGGGATGTCTTTGGAGGGTAGATACAGACACGAAGGGCTGAATGGCTTCTTTTCACACTGTTGGGTTTCTATCGTTGAGAGGTAACCGTATTGAGATTTTCCAAATTGTGAACAATTCTGACAGGGTGAAGAAGGATATTCTGTTTCCACTAATTGGTATGTCTGGGGGTTATAATTTCAAGATTGTCAGCAAGAGAGCTCGGAGTGAGAGGAGGTGAAACTAATTTACTCAAAGTTAGGATTTGGAACCAGCTGCCAGGGAGAGTGGTGGAAGTTTCAAAAGTGAGATGGATATATATTTGAAAGTGATGAATTCGGAGGGCTAAGAGATATAGTGGGAGAATGGGACTGGTTAGGTAATTCTTTCAGGAGTCGGTACAGACAAGATGGTTTAAATGGTCTCTTTCTGTTGTATAAAATTCTGACTTCTGAGAGTTTTGATGATTTAATTGAAGGACTTAAAGTATTGAATTTACTTGTCTGGACTCAGATTAACAGAAAACAAGGTTTCTGTACTGAACAAGAATTATTTATATTCAAAAAATCACTTCTAACCACAGGCAAACACAAATATCAATGTATAGCCCTACTAGATATAGTTATAACCCTTTTCTTAAACCTGTCCCATGCATATAGACAGACACAGACAAACAAGCAGGTATGGATGCTATGTGTGGAGGGAAAATTATTAGGGAAACATAGTTAATGGCATCAGTCCACATGATCCAGTGAGGTGTTCCGTTTGCTTTCCAAGACCTTTTGTTCTCCAGTGTGGGTGGGCACATAAATTGTCAAGACTTTCAGTAACCGGTTAGAGGTAACAGTTTACAAGAGCTGATATTGACAGAACAACTGGCTGTCTGTGAGGCTTTGGTTACTTTGCTGCTGGATCTCTTCTGCAGTCTGGAGGCTTCTTTTTCTGTGTCATTCACACCCATACTTTTCACCTGCCCACGGGCCAATCAGTGACTGTTTTGTCGTGACTTCCGCTATCCACAACAGGTACCAACTGCATAAATGAGTCAGCAAATTGTCACTGGGTGAAGCTCACTCTGCGTGCATACAACCTCAATGCCATGGTGTTTTTGATCACTTCCCCCACTGTTTGAGCAAAGCAACAGTGTAAACGCAACTTGTGATAAGTTCTAATAGCTTGTTTTTAAAAGCGCAGCAACTCCTTTCACAGTCTTTGGCTTAAGAGAGTACTTTTACCCATTTTAATGTACAAGCCAAAATGAATAAAAAAAAGTGGTCTTTACAAGATATTGGAAATTATCCCTTCCTCCTGCTTTCCTACTATTGCAAATTAAAGTGGAATTTGTACAGTTTTGACAGAAGGTTTTCTTAGGAATTAGATAGTGGCAGCAAAGACCATGCTGGTATAAATCTTCCCCCATTCTGATTTGTTATTGCTTGTGTTTTTCTGGTATGTTGCTTCTTGCGTCTATGCTTTTATTTTAAAAAAAACTATGTATAGAAGTAGAGCTCCACTGAATTATTTTTGAAAGGACTTTTCTCTACTAAGCACTGTGATTGCATCAGGCAAATTCTAAACTGTGCACATCTTACATCAGGCATTAAATTATATCAGATTTTTATATCCTGTGAAAAGTTAATTGTCACAATTGTCACCTTTGCTAAATTTAACAAAAGTGTTTTTTGCTGTCCTATGAAAGTGGATTGTGGTACAAGTCAGTGTGGTCTTGTTTCACTGCTTTAATCACATCTGCACAAATAGAATTTCCATTAAAGTGATAGTGTTTTGAAAGTTAACAAATGTGATAAGCTTTGACAGTGAGAAAAATGGTTTTGAATAAGAATTTGATTTTGGTTGCTTCCAGTAGGTGTCAGACTTTTATTCTGACAAAATGAAACTGTTATTAGTTGCTTGAACTGTAATTCCTAAAGGCGTAAATGCCAAAATAAACACATTTGAAGAACATTACGAACAGAATTAAATTATTCAATCCCTCATGTCTGCACTGTTTGTGAACTGTATCACAGCTGATTAGTTTATGACTAATCTCAATCTGTGTGTGTTCCTTCAAATGTTTCTGACAGAATGCCATGTAATGTGATTGATAAGCTAGTTCAGGAAGAGGCAATATTATTTTGGGAGTTCGGAGTAAAACTGTAGTTACGCTAGTCAAACATGGGGTCAGATATTGTATCCAAGCTTGGTGATATCTAAACTGCCTGCTTATTGTAAAACAAACACCATTTAATTAGGGTTTCTTTATTTGAATGCTTGTATCTTAATTAAATTCCATAGTGTTTCTACTAATAAAGCTTGAAAATTTGAGCAAGGAAAAAGCACAGAAAGTGCACATTCATCTCATCGAACTCATTGCAAGAGCAACTTTTTCTATCATGGCTATATTTTCTCAATTGTTGCAAATTATTTTGTCTTTGGGGGCTTATCTAATTACCTACAGACAGTGATGTTTAAAATGATCCTCACCACTCTTCTAGCTCATGCGTTCCAGATCTTAACTAGCTCCTTTGGGAAAAAAAGGTTCTTTCAGTTGTCTTTGTCTTTTTGACAATCTCCTTAAATTTTGTGGGAACAATTTCTATTGTTGCTTTCTACACCCTGATTTTGAGCGCCTGTATTAAATCCCCTGTCAACCTTCTCTAAGGCAAAAAATTCCAGCTTGTCTAATATATGCAAATGGTTGAAGTCCCTCATTCCTGGAATCATTTTCATTCTTCCCCGCACCCTGTTTAAAGCTTTCAAATTCATGCTAAAGTTAGGTGCCCAGAATAAAAGACTGTGCTCCAAAGAACAAAGAAAATTACAGCACAGGAACAGGCCCCTTCGACCCTCCAAGCCTGCACTGATCCAGATCCTCTATCTAAACCTGTCACCTATTTCCCAAGGATCTGTATCCCTCTGCTCCCTGCCCATTCATGCATCTGTCTAGATACATCTTAAATGACGCTATCGTGCCCACCTCTAACACCTCCGCCGGCAACGCGTTCCAGGCACCCACCACTCTCTGCATAAAGAACTTTCCACACATATCTGCCTGAAACTTTTCCCCTCTCACCTTGAAATCGTGACCCCTAGTAATTGAGTCCCCCACTCTGGGAAAAAGCTTCTTGCTATCCACCCTGTCTCTACCTCTCATGATTTTGTAAACATCAATCAGGTCCCCCCTCAACCTCCGTCTTTCTAATGTAAATAATCCTAATCTATTCAACCTCTCTAAATAGCTAGCGCCCTCCATACCAGGCAACATCCTGGTGAACCTCCTCTGCACCCTGTCCAAAGCATCCACATCCTTTTGGTAATGTGGCGACCAGAACTGGACGCAGTATTCCAAATGTGGTCGAAACAAAGTCCTATACAACTGTAACATGACCTGCCAATTCTTGTATTCAGTACCCCGTCTGATGAATGAAAGCATGCCGTATGCCTTCCTAGCCTCTCTATCGACCTGCATTGCCACGTTCAGGGTACAATGGACCTGAACACCCATACCTCTCTGTGCGTCAATTTTCCCCAGGGCTTTTCCATTCACCGTATAGTTCGCTCTTGAATTAGATCTTCCAGGATGCATCTCCACACATTTGCCTGGATTGAACTCCATCTGACATTTCTCCGCCTAACTCTCCAATCTATCTATATTCTGCTGCATTCCCCAACAGTCCCCTTCACTATCTACTACTCCACCAATCTTAGTGTCATCTACAAACTTGCTAATCAGACCATCTGTAGCCTTCCTCCAGATCATTTATGTATATCACAAACAACAGTGGTCCCAACATGGATCCCTGTGGAACACCACTGGTCACAGTTCTCCATTTTGAGAAACTCCCTTCCACTACAACCCTCTGTCTCCTGTTGCCCAGCCAGTTCTCTATCCATCTAGCTAGTACACCCTGGACCCCATGCGACTTCACTTTTTCCATCGGCCTACCATGGGAACCTTATCAGACGCCTTACTGAAGTCCATGTATATGACATCTACAGCCCTTCCCTCATCTATCGACCTTGTCACTTCCTCAAAGAATTCTATCAAGTTTGGTAAGACATGACCTTCCCAGCACAAAACCATGCTGCCTATCACTAATAAGCCCATTTTCTTCCAAATGTAAATAGATCCTATCCCTCAGTATCTTCTCCAGCAGCTTCCCACCACTGACGTCAGGCTCACCAGTCTATAATTACCTGGCTTATCCTTGCTACCCTTCTTAAACAAGGGGACGACATTAGCAATTCTCCACTCCTCCGGGACCTCACCCGGAGCTCAAGGATGCTGCAAAGATATCTGTTAAGGCTCCAACTATTTCCTCCCTCGCTTCCCTCAGTAACCTGGGATAGATCCCCTCTGGACCTGGGGACTTGTCCACCCGAATGCCTTTTAGAATACCCAACACTTCCCCCCTCCTTATGCTGACTCTAGCGTAATCAAACATGTATCCCTAACCTCAACATCCATCATGTCCCTCTCCTTGGTGAATACCGACGCAAAGTACTCATTAAGAATCACACTCATTTTCTCTGACTCCTCGCATAACTTCCTTCCTTTGTCGTTGAGGGGGCCAACCCTTTCTCTAGTTACCCTCTTGCTCCTTATGTACGAATAAAAGGCTTTGGGATTTTCCTTAACCCTGTTTGCTAAAGATATTTCATGACCCCTTTTAGCCCTCTTAATTCCTCGTTTCAGATTGGTCCTACTTTCCCGATATTCTTCCAAAGCTTCGTCTGTTTTCAGTCACCGAGACCTTATGCATGCTTCCTTTTTCCTCGTTGCTAGTGTCACAATTTCACCTGTCGTCCATGGTTCCTTAATCTTGCCCTTCCTATCCCTCATTTTCACAGGGACATGTCTGTCCTGCACTCTAAACAACCTCTCTTTAAAAGCCTCCCAGATATCAAGTGTGGATTTATCCTCAAACAGCTGCTCCCAATCCACATTACCCAGCTCCTGCCAAATTTTGCTATAGTTGGCCTTTCCCCAATTTAACACACTTCCTTTAGGACCATTCTCATCTTTGTCCATGAGGATTCTAAAACTTATGGAATTGTGATCACTATTCCCAAAGTAATCCCCTACTGAAACTTCAACCACCTGGCCGGGCTCATTCCCCAACACCAGGTCCAGTATGGCCCCTTCCCGAGTTGGGCTATTTACATACTGCTCTGTAAAACCCTCCTGGATGCTCCTTACAAATTCTGCTCCATCTAAACTCCTAACACTAAGTGAATCCCAGTCAATGTTGCGAAAATTAAAATCTCCCATCGCCACCACCCTGTTGCTCCTACATCTTTCCATAATCTATCTACATATTTGTACCTCTATCTCACGCTCGCTGTTGGGAGGCTTGTAGTCCAGCCCCAACATTGTTACTGCACCCTTCCTATTTCTGAGCTCTGCCCACATTGCCTCACTGCTCGAGTCCTCCAAAGTGCCCTCCTTCAGCACAGCTGTGATATCCTCTTTGACCAGTAATGCAACTCCTCCACCCCTTTTACCTC
This sequence comes from Ginglymostoma cirratum, assembly GCA_024137785.1. Classification (NCBI taxonomy): domain Eukaryota; kingdom Metazoa; phylum Chordata; class Chondrichthyes; order Orectolobiformes; family Ginglymostomatidae; genus Ginglymostoma; species Ginglymostoma cirratum. The sequence continues at coordinate 128,818 of JAHRHZ010000176.1, forward strand.
CCTCTGTATCCCACCTGAAGCATCTATGTCCTGGAATATTTAGTTGCCAATCTTGCCCTTCGCTCAACCAAGTCTCAGCAATAGCAATAACATCATACTCCCAGGTACTAATCCAAGCCCTAAGTTCTTCTGCCGTACCCACTACACTTCTTACATTAAAATTAATGTACCTCAGACCACCTATCCCTTTGCGTTCATCATCTGCTCTCTGCCTACTCTTCCCCTTAGCCACACTGACTTCATTATCTAGTTCCTCACAGGCTTTAGTTACTACCTCCTTACTGTCCACTATCCTCTCCATTTGGTTCCCATCCCCCTTCCACATTAGTTTAAACCCTCCTCAACAGTGTTAGCAAAAGCACCCCCTCGGACATTGGTTCCAATCCTGCCCAGGTGTAGACCGTCCGATTTGTAATAGTCCCACCTCCCCCAGAACTGGTCCCAATGTCCCAAAAATCTGAACCCCTCCTCCTTGCACCATCTCTAAAGCCACTCATTTATCCTGCCTATTCTTTCATTTCTGCTCTGAGTTGCAAGTGGCCCTGGTAGCAATCCTGGGATTACTATTTCTGAGGTCCTACTTTTTAACTTGCCTCCTAACTCCCTAAATTCTGCTTGTAGGACCTCATCCCATTTATTACCTATATCATTGGTGCCTATATGCACCATGACATCTGGCTGTTCACCCTCCCCCTTCAGAATGTCCTGCAGTCAATCTGAGACATCCCTGACCTGTGCACCTGGGAGGCAACATACCATTTGGCAGTCTCGTTTTCGACCACAGAACCGCCAATCTACTCCTGTTACAATCGAATCCCCTATGACTATAGCCCTTCCACTCTCTTTCCCGCCCTTCTGTACAGCAGAGCCAGCCACGGTGCCATAAACCTGGCTACTGCTGCCTTCCCCTGGTGAGCCATCTCCCCCGACAGTATCCAAAATGGTATACCTGTTTTGGAGGGAGATGACTGCAGGGGACACCTGCACTGCCTTCCTGCTTTTTCTCTGCCTTTTCATCACCCATTCCCTTTCTCCCTCAGCAATCCTAATCTGCGGTGTGATCAATTTGCTAAACGTGCTATCCACGACTTCCTTAGCATCCCCGATGCTCTAAAGTAAGTCCATTCATAGCTCCAGATCCATCTTAGGGCCTAACAAGAGCTGCAGCTGGACACACTTCCTGCACGTGTAGGAGCCAGGGACATCAGCCACGTCCCTGAGCTCCCACATTGAGCAAGAGGAGCATAACATGGGTCAGGGATCTCCTGCCGTTTTTACTCTTAAGCTTAGCTTAGTCCTACTATAATATCAAATAATAGATAAATGAAATGAAAAAAAAAATTATCAATCACTCTACTTACCAGCACCAGATTTAAAAAAAAAAGAAAGAGATTTGAGGCCCAATCACTATTTTTGTTGACATAAAATTTTCTTCTTTGTGCCTCTATTAATAGGGCTCAGGATCCTGCATGCCTTTTTAATCACTTTCTCAATCTGACCTCTGCTCTTTAACAATTTGTGCAAGTATGCTTCCAGGTCTCCTTGTTACTACTACCATTGCATTAAGTTACACCGGCTCTGTGTCTGCCATTCCATGAATTTATCTGTTTTATTCTCTCAATTTATTATAGTTCTAAGGTGTAGCACTTGTAAACTTTGAAATTATCCTGTAATCCATAGTGTAGGTCATTAATATTCGGAAGAGCAGAGTTCCTGGTATAAACTCCTGAGAAACACAAGTGTACTTTCTTCCAGTCCAACAAAATAGCAGTCCATTATTGCTATTTTTCTTTATATTGGACAGATAGGCAGATCATGGGCAAATAGAATTTAACCTTGGTAAGTGTGAAGTGAGGCAATTCAGAAGAAGTAACAAGCTGAGAGTACTTAATGACTGGCATGACACTATGAAGCTCCGAAGGACCTTAGAGTGCTCGTCCACAGGTCCCTAGAGGTGAGAGATTAGGTTTATAGGTAGTTAAGAAGGCCTATGGGATGCTTCATAGAATCATAGAATCCCTACAGTGTGGAAACAGGCCATTCAGCCCAACAGGTCCGCACTACCTCTCCAAAGAACATCCGACCCAGATCAGTTCCCCTAACCCTGCATTTCCCATGTCTAACACACCTAATCTACACATCCCTGAACAATAAAGGCAATTTAGCATGCCCAATCCACCTAGCCTGCACATCTTTGGATTGTGGGAGGAAACCGGGGCACCCGGAGAAAACCCATGCAGAAACGGGGAGAACGTGCAAACTCCACACAGACAGTCGCCCGAGGGCGGAATTGAGCCCGGGTCCCTGGCGCTGTGAGGCAGCAGTGCTAACCACTGAGCCACTGTGCCGCCCTGGTGAGGCATCTTATCATCTCTGGGTGGGTTCAGACCACTAACCTTCCGGTTAACAGCTGAACATGCTAATCAATTGCGCCACAGAGACTGTTTTTATAAGTTGAGGCATAGATTTATAAGAGCGGAGAGGTTATGTTGGAGCTGTACAAGACTCTGGTTAGGCCAGAGCTGGAGTAATGCGTGCTGTTCTGGTCACCACAGTGTAGGAAGAATGTGATTGCACTGGAGATTCGCCAGGATGGTGCCTGGGATGGAGGAAGAGAAGCTGAATAAATCTTGAGTGTTTTCTTTGGAGCAGAGAATGTTGAGGAGGGACCTAATAGAGGTGTACAAGACTGAGGGCAATGGACAGGGCGAATAGAAAGCAGCAGTTTCCCTTAGTTGCAGGATCAGTAGCAAGGGAGCATATAGAGTCATACAGCACAGAAACAGACCCTTTGATCCAACCAGTCCATGCTGAACATAGTTTCAAACTAAACTAGTCCTGCCTCCCTGCTCCTGGCTCATATCCCTCCAAACCCTTCCTATACATGTACTTTTCCAAATATCTTTTAAATGTCTGTTATTGTACCCACATCCAACAGTTCCTCAGGAAATTCATTCCACACGCAAATTACCCTCTGTGTAAAAAAATTTGCCCCTTGCGTCTTTTGTAAATCTCTGTCCTCTCACTTTAAACATGTGTCCCCTAGTCTTGAAATCTCCCATCTGAAGCAAAAGATAACTATCATTAACTCTATCTATACCCCTTATTATTTTATTAGCTTCTTAAGGTTTCCTGTCGACCTCCTACACACCAGTGAAAAACGCCCCATCCTATCCAGCCTTTCTTGATAAGCCAAACCTTCCATATTTAGCAACATCTTGGTAAATCTCTTCTGAACCCTCTCCAGCTCAGTAATATCATTCCTATAACTGAGCAACCAGAATTGGACACTGTATTCCAGAAGATGCCTCACCAATGTCCTGTATAACCTCAACATGACTTCCCAACTCCTATAATCAAAGGACTGAGCAACTATGGCAAGCATGCCAAGCACCTGTTTAACCACCCTGTCAACATGTAATGCAAACTGACATGTGCGACTTCCCTCCCATTAATGTGATTGCTTCATGCTCATTATCTGCCTATTGCTTGTCACCTTTCCTCCGCTCTCCCCTTGGATTAGTCCTTTCCATATCCCTGCCACTTCTAGCTTGCCACCCATCTCCAAAGTCCTATTCATCAATCCTCTCCAAAATCTTTGTTCCCTCCCACTTGTGATCAGGGATCCAGGACTCAAATAGCAAAAGTATGCTAACTACTTATCTTCTTTGAATCAAAATTATTTTGCTTTTATTTGCTGTATTTTAAGGTGAAAGGCAGGAGGTTTACAGAAGAATTGAGGAAAAGGTTTTTCGCCCAGAGAGTGGTCAGGATCTGGATTGCACTGCCTAGAAGAGTAGTTGAGGCTAGTAACCTTACAACCTCTTAAAAAATACTTGGCTGAGCAATTGAATTTCTGGAAACTGGGGCTAGTGTAGATTTGATGTATGTGGTAGTAGCAGTACAGACTCGATTGACCAAAGGGCTATTCTGTCCTGTATGATTCTACAAAATTGCAGCTGAAGAAACACTAAGTGTATCTCATATCAAATGAGCATGCTGACGCAGGGAAAATCTAAGATGAGGCGTATTTAAAGGACTAGAATGTGGATGAGAGTCAGGGCTAGCTTGCCTTAATGGATATGCAGAAAGGCACAAAGTAAAGGCGCCTGACTCATTTTATATTGCATATTGTATATTCTCTGCCTTGGTGACAAAGCAGTTCATTTGTTGTTGGAGTTTTGGAGACTAATCAGGAACAGAATTGGTAGTGTGAAAGGAAACTGTAGATTATCTGTCTTCCATTGTGACCCTAGATTAGATAGAGCTTTATGGATTACAACTTGATTATATACAGCACATTCTAAGCACTACTTTTAAGGTAATAAAGTGTTCCAAACCATTGAACAGGAGCTTTATCAAACAAAATTGGATGCCAGAGAATTTAAATTTAGACTAGCTGACCAAAGGCTTGGTTACAGTAATTATTAAGGAGTAATTTCCAGGGGGAAAGAGAATTACAGCCATCATGTGGATTTTGAGGATCACCTGACTCATTTTGTGGATTTGAACTTATTCTCGCTTCTAGAGGAAGCAAGAAATATCCGAATCAATAGGTGTCCACAAACGTAAATAGACTCCACTGTCTTTGACTGTTCTTTAAGGGCAAAGGCATTTAGCAAGAAACTTCAAAGTGTGAAGACTCACCAAAGCTTATGGGAGAAGGGATGACAGACTAATTAGAAATGTTCCACTGTCTTAACGGATGAATTTGGTAGATTGTTCAGTCACATGATGCAGCATGCATTTTTCTCTCCCTGTTTAAAATATGACAAACTGCTACAGAGACAGGCTGCTTTCCATCATGGAAAGAGAAGTATTCAATGAAACAAAAAACTATCAGGGTAGTGTTCAATTTAGCATATAAAGTATTTGTCTACAACTGCTTGAGAAGGAAATATGGATCTTCTCCCTTCCCCCATGTTGATCTTCTTTCAACCTTACCTATGAAACCAGCCTCTGGCAGATTGACCAAAGGAGACATTGCAACTGCCAACGTATCTCTGCAATTTCAAAGCCATCCTGTAAGACAACGTAAAGCTTTGTACAAAGAACTAACAGACCTGCACTGAATTAGAATTAGAATCCCTACAGTGTGGAAACAGGCCCTTCGGCCCAACAAGTCCACACCAAACCTCAGAGCATCCCACCCAGACACATCCCCCTAATCTACACCTCCCTGAACATTACAGGCAATTTAGCATGGCCAATCAACCTAACCTGCACATCTTTGGACTGTGGGGGGAAACCGGAGCACCCGGAGGAAACACACGCAGACATGGGGAGAATGTGCAAACTCCACACAGACAGTTGCCTGAGGCTGGAATGGAACCTGGGTCTCTGGTGCTGTGAGGCAGCAGTGCTAACCACTGCGCCACCGTGCCGCCCACTGAAATAGAGATTGAACATGATTTCATTTAATAAATTTTTTTCATTGGCCTATGTATCTAGCTTTTTTTGGTGGGGATGCAGAAATCCAAGATTGAGAAAAACATAGTTCTTTCAGCAACCTCCAGGACAAGGGCATGAAAAATGAAGTAATTCTTTAAATACAAAAAGCTTGCAGCTGAATTATTTAAAACTGACTCACTCACTTTGTGGGTAGCATGGTGGCTCAGTGGTTAGCACTGCTGCCTCACAGATCCAGTTAGACCACACTGAAGTTGTATAAAGCTGCAGCATAACTTGCCTATCCTTCTACACAGTGCTGTTTCTAATGAAGGCACGCATACCATAGGCCTTTTTTTTCACTACCCTATCTACCTGTGCTGCTACTTGCAGTGATCTGTGGACGTGCACACCCAGATCTCTCTGCATGTCAATACTCCTAAGGGTTCTGTCATTCACTGTATAATTTCCACCTGTACTTGACCTTCCAAAATGCAGGACCTCACATTTTTCCGGATTAAACTCCATCTGCTATTTTTTTGCCCATGCCTCCAACTGATCTATATCCTGCTGTATCCTCTGACAATCCTCCTCACTATCCGCAACTCCACCAATCTTTGTATCATCTGCAAACTTACTAATTAGACCAGCCTTGTTTTCCTCCAAATTATTTATGTAGACCACAACAGCCGAGGACCAAGTACTGATCCCTGTGGAACACCACTAGTCACAGCTCTCCATTCCAAAAAGCATCCTTCCACCGCTACCCTCTGCCTCCTATGACTAAGCCAGTTCTGTATCCATTTTGCCAGCTCACCCCGACACCATGTGACTTCACCTTTTGTACCAGTTTGCCATGAGGGACCTTGTCAAAGGCTTTACAGATGTCCATGTAGACAACATCAACTGCCTTTCCCTCATCAGTCATCTTTGTCACCTCCTTAATACGCTCAATCAAGTTAGTGAGGCATGGCACCCCCTCATAAAACCATGCTGTCTATTGCTAGTAAGTCCTTTTGCTTCTAAATGAATATAGATCTCTTCCAATAACTTCCGTACTGCAGTGAGGCTCACGGGCCTGTAATTTCCTGGATTATCCCTGCTACCCTCCCTAAATGATGGGACAACATTGGCTATTCTCCAGTCCCCTGGGACCTCACCTGTGGCTAAAGAACATACAGTGATGTCTGTGAATGCTCCAGCAATTTTCTCTTGCCTCCCTCAATATTCTGGGAAATATCACATCAGGACCCGCTGACTTATCTACCTTAATACTTTTTAAGATGCACATGTCTCTTCCTTTTTAATAGTAACTTGACTTGAAATTTCGACACTCCTTTCCCTGAGATCACCCTCCACCAGTTCCTTCTCTTTAGTGAATACCAATACACAGTATTTGTTTAGGACCTCACCTACCTGTTTTGGCTCCACACACACACGTTGTCTTCCTTTGTTCTTCAGAGGGCCAACCCTTTACCTGGCCACTCTCTTGCTTTTACATAAGTATAAAAATCATTGGGATTCTCCTTAATCCTGTCTGCTAATGACTTTTCATGACCCCTTTTAGCCCTTCTAATTCCTTGTTAAGTTCTTTCCTACTTTCATTATATACTTCAAGGGCTTTGTCAGTTCTCATCCTTTTGGACCTTACATATGCTTTGTTTTTATTTTTGACCAAAGGTCATAACCTCGCTGGTTATCCAAAGTTCACATAACTTGCCAAACTTCATTCTTGCGGGAACGTGCCCCTCTTGAACTCATATCAACTACTGTTTGAAACTCTCTCATATGTATGTGGTGGATTTACCCTCAAACAGCTGCCTGCAATCAGCAATCTCCAGTTTATTGATTGATTTTATTGTCACGTGCACTGAAGTACAGTGAAAAGCTTTGTTTACGAGCAGTACAGGCAAATCACAGCAAGCAAAGGATGTATAGATCAAAAAGACTTTGAGGCATACAGGCAACATTGCAAGTTACATTATTTGAGGCTAGAGTCCATTCAACAGTCTGATTACTGCCAGAAAGAAGCTGTTCCTGAACGTGCTTGTGTATGTGTTCAGGTTTCTGTATCTTCTGCCTGGTGGAAGAAGTTGTAGGAGATCATTATCAGGGTGCGATGGGTCTTTGATGGTGTTGGCCGCCTTTCTGTGGCAGCGACCCATGTAAATAGAGTCCATGGATGGAAGGTTGGCTTCCATGATGGTCTGGGCTATGCATACCAACTTCTGTGGTTTCTTATGGTCCTGGGCAGAGCAGTTGCCATACCAGGATGTTATGCACCTGGACAGTATGCTTTTAATGGTGCACCTGTGGAAGTTGGTGAGGGACCTTATGGACATGCCAAATTTCCTGAGCTGCCTAGGGAAGAGGAGGCAATGTTGTGCCTTCTTGACTGTCACATTTACGTGGACAGATCGTAGGTTATCGTCATTCTGAGGAATTTGATGCTCTCTACCCTCGCAACCTCAGTTCCGCTGATGTAGGTGGGGGAATGTGATCCTCCTTTCTTTCTGAAGTCGATGATTAGTTCTTTAGTATTGCTGACATTGAGAGACAGATTGTTTTCATTGCGCTTTGCGTCACCAAGCCCTCTGTCTCACTTCTGTATTTTGACTCATCATTGTTAGATATCCATCTCACTACAGTGGTGTCATCAGCGAACTTGTAGATGACGTTTATTCAGAATTTGGCAACACAGTCATAGATGTACAGGAAGTACAATGGGGGGCTCAGGATGCATCTTTGGGGGGGCTCTGGTGTTGAATGTTAATGTGGAGGAGGTGCAGTTACTCATCCTCACTGATTGTGGCTAGTGGGTCAGAAAGCCGAGGATCCAATTGCAGAGGGCGGAGCTGAGTCAAAGGTCACGCAGTTTTGAGATCAGCCTGGAGGGGATAATGGTGTTGAAGCTGGAGCTGTTGTCTACAGTACAGGAAAAGGCCCTTCGGCCATCATATTTGTGCCAGTCAGAAACAAGCGCCTAACTAGTCTGAGATAACAAGCTGGATGAACACAGCAGGCCGAGCAGCATCAGAGGAGCAGGAAAGGTGACATTTCGGGCCTGGACCCTTGTTCAGAAATGGGACCTAACTAGTCTAATCTCATTTTCCAGCACTTAGCCCATAACCTTGAATATCTTGCATCTCAACTACGCATTGAAACACGTCTTAAGTGTTATTAAGGTTTCTACCTCTACCAGGCAGTGGCTTCCAAATACGCACCACCCTCTGAGTCAAAGCATTTTTTCCCATCCTATATTTATATATAAACAATTGATATGCAGTTAACTCAACCCGAAGTGTTATTTTCAAAAGAAATCTGATCTGATTCACAATTGAATGAGTGGCCCTCTTTTCAGCAACAAATCGAGTTGTTTCTTGATTACAATATGTAAAGTATTCATTTTTGTGGTTTCTAGTCTGTAAGGGCTGTATTCTGTTTTTATACAAACATAATTAGTATTAGTTGATTTTAAGAGCTATTCAAAAGCTTTAATCCATAGCAGTAAGCAACAACAAGAGACCTCAAAGTCGTAGTTTGTCCCTTCTGATCCTTGGGAAACTAAGCACATTTCCAGTGCCTGGAGACAGCACATATGCAGGAAGTGTCTCCAGACAGCTGCAGCTTCTGGAAAATGAGGTTTTGGAACTGAAGCAATGGCTGGGAACACTATAGAGCATCCACAAAGCTGTGAGTATTGTGGGTGACATGTACAGGAAGGTGGTTACAACACAGGCTAAGACTCCACAGGCAGAAAGGGAATGTGTAACCACCAGGCAGAATAAGACACTTGGCTTATTGCCCTGGATAATGTTGAGGGGATGGCCTCTTAGGAAACCAGTAACAGCCAAATTCATTGCACACAGTTGGTTCTGCAGTTTGGCAAAGGAGCGAAAAGTGTTGCCCAAATTCCTTAAGACCTTACTTTTACTTTAAAGAGATGTACTCACCAATGAGAATAAAAAGATGGACTGATCACATCTTTCCTCGTTCACCTCACTCCCTTGTTTCACCAAACTCCAGTTACACTCTAATGTGCAATTGTAAGGAGAATAGATAGGCAATTATGTGGCCAAAAACGAGACTCCAGCGTGATATGTTGCCTCCCTGGTTTGAGGGTCAAGGATAGTGGTTACAGGGCATTATGAAGAGGGTGGATGAACAGCTAGTGGTTATGGTACACATCAGTTCTAAGTAACATGGGATAAGGCCCTAAAAGCCAAATCTTCGGAGTTAGAAAGTAAGTTGAAAAGTAGGACCTCAAATGTTATGATCCCAGGATTATTGCCAGTGCCATGTGCTAGCCTGATTAGAAATAGCAGGATAGAACAGTTGAATTTGTGGCTGGAAAGATGGTACAAGGGGGCGTGTTTCAGATTCCTGGGACCTTGGACCTTGTGGAGAGTGAGAACAATAAAACTGAACACGTCACACCTGAACAAGATCAAGACTGATGTTCTATAGCAAGTATTTGGGAGTGTGGTTGGGATGGATTTCAGCTAGGATATAGTAGGATGATCTAGCTCGGATATTGTAGAGCCCATCTGGGTGGAGGTAAAGAACAGGAAGGGAAAGAAGGCATTGGTACAAGTAATGGACAGATCCCCAAACAGTTGCCACAATGTATGAAAGGATATAGAACAACAAATGTAAATGTTACGCAAAAAGATTAAAGCAATAATTATCGGTGACTTCAATCTTCATGTTGATTGGGTCAATGAAGTTGGAAAGGGTAGCTACAACAATAAATTCAAAAAGTGCATTATGGATAGTATTCTAGTGCAATATTTCATAGACTCAACCAGACAACAGGTTATCCTGGCTCTAGTAACGGGTAATGAGGTAGATTTAATCAATGACCTCTGAGTTAAAGATGCCCTAGGCAGTAGCAATCATAACATGATAAAATTTAATGTTTAGTTTGAGTATAAGAAAAATAGGTTGGAACCAACTGTATTTCACTTAAATAAAGAAAATTACAATGAAGTAAGTTTCGAGTTAGCTGAAATGAATTGGGCAGATTAGCAGTGGTAAGTTGGATGGGTCACCTTACCTTCCCAGAATTTGTGCTACTTTGTGTCTCTGTACAGCACCATTCTGCTATGCTTAGAATCCCTACAGCATGAAAACAAGCCATTTGACCCAACAAGTCCACGTCAACTCTCTGAGGAGCATCCCACCGAGACTCACCCCCCACCCTATTCCTGAAACCCCCATGGTTAATTGACCTAACCTACACATCCTGGACAGTATGTGTAATTTCGCATGACCAATCCACCTAACCTGCATGCCCTTGGACTTTGGATTGTGGGAAGAAACCAGAGCACCCAGAGGAAAAACACATTGACACTGGGAGAATGTGCAAAACCCACACAAATAATTGTCCAATGTTGGAATTGAACCCAGCTCCCTGGTGCTGTGAGGCAGCAATGCTAACCACTAAGGCACCGCAGTAAGCAAGCAGTGGCATTTAAGGAGGTAAAACTCAGTCTTAGAAAGAAGAAAAGATTCTAAACAAACCATGGCTAACTAAGGAAGTTAAGGAGAATATAAAGTGGGGAACGAAATAATCTATATATAGAGGCAAAGGTCAGTTATAAATGCAGAATCCAGCACAAAAAAGACTAAAGAAATAATGAAGAGAAAATAAACTATGAGGACAAACCAGTGCAGAATACAAACACTGGCAATAAGCACATCTTTAAATATTTAGAAAGTAAGAGAGAGATGCAAATGAACATAGGCCACTTAGAAAATGAATCTGGGGAGATAGTTGTGGGAACAAGAAAATGTCAGAGGAGTTGAACAGATATTTTGCATCAGCATTTGTGCAAAAAGATACTTCAAACATCCCTTTAACATTAAAGAATAAGAGAGAGGATTTAATTACCATTGCCATCATTAGAGAGTGGAGAGATTTCTGAAGAAGAGTCTAGGCCCGAAATGTCAGCTTTCCTGCTCCTCTGATGCTGCTTGGCCTGCTGTGTTCATCCAGCTCTACACCTTGTTATCTCGATTATTAGGGAAGTGGTATTAGACAAACTAATCAGGCTAAATCCTGGTGGCTTGCATTCCAGGATTCTAAATGAAGTAGCTACATTCAATCTACCATCTACCAATGGTGGATGCATTGGTTGTAATTTTCTTAAAATCCTTGTACCGAATGATTGGCACCGCTACTGTGGCACCCTAACCAAATAGGGAGGAAGCCAAAAAGCAGGTAACAGTAGGCCAATTAGCTAACACCTATTGTTGGGAAAATGTTTGCAGTGATTGTAATATGATCAGACAGAATGAATTTCTTGAGTTAATCTGATCCAATCAAGAAACCCTGACTGACAGATAGTCCTGGCTGACAGATAAAAAGACTAACTGATGCTCTGAGGGAGTTGGACCAGAGTTGACGACTTTTCGCATGTAAATAAAGGGTGACTTGGTGACGGGATACCGGCCTCTGTGGAGTTATTTCAATGGTGATGCTGGTAAAGCATGTTCCTGAAATTCCATTGGCAACAGCCGTCTCTGAGTTGAGGCAAGCATTTCTGGCATCATGCTGTTATTCGGGAAGCTTGACTCATTTGACCTGCCGTCGAAGAGTGTGCCTAGAATGAGGAAAGAATGCATTAATTTTTCAGGGCAAATGACATTGGGGCAGATGAAGAACAATTCTGAAACACTATCACTTTTACTCGGTAATTTGAGAAATAGGGAAGTCCGTATCAGGATTTTTGACTAAGTTAAGATGACTGGCAGAGGCATGTGACTTTGATTCAACACTTAATGAGGTGCTGAGAGATCATTTGGTATGTTAGATTAATGATATAACCATGTAAAAATGCGTATTAGCTGAAGCCCAACTGTACTTTAAACAGGCACTACAACTGGCTATATCACTGGAAAATGTAGCAAGTGAACAATGAGTTGTAGGTATTCTGATGGACGTGGACATCCTCGCAAGTCCAAGCTTGGGAAACACAACCCGAGTGAAAGCAATTGCATAGCCACACTCGGGACATATCCTGAACAGATGGACTCTAGATCAACCCATAGCAAAACATGAACACAAAGCCAAGCCTTGAACAAACAAACAGTTAAAATTTTCTTTAGGTTCTGAGCTGGCAAGCCATTGTATTTGCTGCTGGTATGCAGACTCCTACTCCTAAGGAGTCCCAGTAGACCTAAATTGATTAAGAGAACTCAGAGAGAGTATCCAAGAGAGTGCACACCCTGTAAAGTCCACGTCCAACTGGTTTAGAACAGTTAGATTCCTTAGCAACCTCCAAATCAGAACCAATCAAAATAAATGTCTGGTTGAATGGTCATCCGGTTCTAATGGAGGTCGGTACCAGTGCAGCCATTTCAGTGATTGCAGAATCAGTCTTTAACAAAATTCAGGCTGGATGCTAACCCTGCAAGACCTCAACTAGACTAAGAAACCTATACCGGGGAACCTTTATAGTTTAAGGGTACAACGTTGTTCCAGTCTCCTTTGATAAGCAGCTGGTTCACCTATCAGTGATTGCAGTAAAAGGCACTGGCCCAAGCCTGATGGGATGGAATTGATTGAGAGAGAGTCACCTAGATTGGTTCAAAATGTTTTGATTAGAAATGGCTGCCTGGATGAAGTCTGAATTAAATACCCAGAAGTCTTTCAGGAAGCCATGATGTGGACGTGCCAGTGTTGAACTGGGATGGGCAAGGTCAGAAATCGCATGACACCAGGTTACACAGTCCAACAGGTTTATTTGAAAACACAAGCTTTTGGAGTCTTACGTCTTCATTAGGTGTTAGTGAGGGAGGTAGTATCAGACACAGAATTTATAAGTGAAAGATCAAAGAGTCACACCACTGCTGAGGATGTACTAAACAAACCTAAGCTGCTGTTAAATCTTTAATCAGTTAGAAGGTTTTAATTGATTAGTATGTTTACGTAAATCCCAAAATTCCTTTGAAGTCACTGTATTGAGAGAACTAAAGGTTTTATCAGTGTAAAGAAGAGGTGACATTTTAGGTCAGACAAAATGCATGTTAGGTGTGAGGCCTTGTCCAGAATCTGTTTGGCAACCTATAATCACTTGGGTTCCACAGGGATCAGTGTTGGGACCACAACTATTTAAATATCTCTTGATGATGTGGAGAAAGGAAGTGAATGTATTATAGCCAAGTTTGTAGATGACACAAAAGTAGGTGAAGAGGAAAGTTGCAAAAGGAATACAAGCAATGTATAGATATTGATAAATTAAATAATTAGGCAAAATGTTGGCAATGTAATACAATGCCCTAAAAATGAAGTTCTTTACTTTGAAAGGGGGAGCTAAAGAATAGTATTATTTAAATTGAGAAGAACTGTGAAAGCTGCAATACAACGGGACTCGGGCGTATTTGTGCCTGAAACACAAACCTAGCGCACTTGTCCGTAGATAACACAGGCTGATTGAACGTTGGCCTTATTTCAGAATGTTGAAGTATGAGAATAGGCAAATCTTTGCAATTGTACATGGTGCTAATCATCTGGAGTACCATGACCAGTCCCCTTATTTAAGGAAAGATATTTTTTCATTGGATGCAGTCCAGAGAAAGTTCACTAGGATCATCCCCAGTTTGGAGACATTGTCTTATGAGCAAAGGCTAAACAGCCTGGGACTCTATTTGCTGAAGTTTACAAGAATGAGAGGTGATCTGATTGAAATTTGGGCAGCATGGCGGCTCAGAGATTAGCACTTCTGCCTCACAGTGCCAGGGACCCAGGTTCAATCCCACCTTTGGGTGACTATCTGTGTGGAGTTTGCACATTCTCCCCGTGTCTGCGTGAGTTTCCTCCAGGTTTCTGGTTTCCTCCCATAGTCCAAAGATGTGCAGGCTAGGTGGATTGGCCATGCTAAATTGCCCGTGATGTTCAAGGGTGTGTAGATTAGTTGTGTTATGGTGAGATGGGTCTGGGTGGGATGCCCTGAGAGTTGGTGTGGACTTGATGGGCTGAAGTGCCTATTTCCACACTGTAGGGATTCTATGATCTATGAAACTTAGTATCTCAGGAAAACAAACGGGTGATATGAGCAAAGGGGAAAAAAAAAGAGATATGAAAAAGCCAATGGTGTTAAAAGTAGGGAAATCTCAAGATATTGTATAAGTATGTCAATGGGAAGAGGATAAAGTGAAAGAGAAGATTCACTGGGGACCAAGGCGGCAATCTGTGGGTGGAGCCAGAGAGCATTAGTAGAATGTTGAACCAATAGTTTACGTCAATCTTCATTCAAGAAAATGAGGTTGAAGGTATGAAACCCAGGAGAAGAGACTGCAAAATGCTTGAGCAAATTGACATAGGGAGGGACAAGGTGTTGGAGGTATTGGCAAGCTTAAAGGTTGATGGTACTCTAGGTTTGGATGACTTGTATCCCAGGCTGCTGGCGGAGGCGAGGGAGGAGATTGCAGCACACTGACCCAAATTTTTATTTCCTCTCTGGTCATGGGGGAGATGCCAGAGGACTGGAGAACAGCTAATGTGGCTCTGATATTTAAGAAGGATTGTTGGATAAGCTGGAGAACTATAGACCAATACGTCCCAAGTCAGTGGTAGGGAAACTATTGGAGAAAATTCTGAAGGTGAGCATCTAACTCCACTTGGAGAGGCAAGGCCTGATCAGTGATAAACAGCATGTCTTCATCAAAGGGAGGTCACGCCTAAGGAATTTGATTGAATTTTTGAGAAGGTGCAAGTATGTAGTTGAGGATAGTGCAGTTGGTGTATATTATATGGATTTAGCTTTGCTAAAATTTATCAAGAAGGCAAATATGCATGGGACACAGGGTAATTTGATAAAGTGGATTCAAAACTGCCCCAGTTATAGGAGATAGTGTGTGAAGACAGAAGGTTGCTTTAGTGACTGGAAGCCAGTATCCAGTGCTGAACCAGAGTGGGGTCTATGCTGAGTCCCCTATTATTTGTCATTTACATCAATGACACAGATGACTCTGTGTGTGGGGTGGTGGGTCAGTGGTCATGTTGGATTAGTAAGTTTGTGGATGACACACATTGGTCAGGTGGGTAACAGTGAAGTTGAGTGCCTTGGGCTACCAGAAGATATAAACAGGATGTTGAAATGGACAAATTATGGCAGGTGAAAGTCAACCCTGAAGAGTATGAGATGATACAGTTTGGAAGGAGTAATTTGACAAGGAAGTGTTCAATAAACAACATGACACTAGGAAATTCTGTGGAACAAAGAGAGTGGCATGCTTGTCCATAGATCACTAAATGCAGAAGGGCATGTAAGTAGGGTGGTGATAAAGGCATATGGAACACTTGCCACTATCAATTGAGGCATAGATTACAAAAGCAGGGAGATCACGATGAAATTGTATAGAGCTTAAGTGAGACCACAGCTACAGTACAGTGTGCATTTCTGGTCACCACATTACAGGAAAGATGTGATTGCACTCGAGTGGGAGCAAAGGAGATTCACCAGGATGCTGCCTGGGATGGAAAATTTAAGTTATGAGGAAAGGTTGGATAGGCTGGATAGGCTTGTGTTGTTTTCATTGGAGTAGAGAAGGTTAAGGGGCAATCTGATTGAACTGTACAAGATTGAGGGGCATGGACAGAGTGGATAAGGAGCAGATTTCCCTTTAGTTAAAGGGTCAGTTATAAGGGGACACGGATTTAAGGTGAGTCTGGATGTTTTGGGGGTTATGTGAGGAAAATCCTTTTTTACCCAGAGGGTAGTGACAATCTGCAAGGTGCTGCTGGGAGGGTGGTAGATGTGGGTTGCCTCACATCCTTTAAAAAGCACCTGGATGAGTACTTGGCACATCTTGAAATTTGGCCCATAGCCTTGAGTGCTGGTTAATGGGATTATGTTGAAGATCAGATGTTTCATGCATGTTGGTGTAGACTCAATAGGCTGAAGGACCTTTTCTGCAGTCTGATTGATGAAACGTAAACGATTCTACAGGACTTGACAGGGTAAATGCTAAGACTATGTTTCCCGTCATGGTAGAGTCTAGGGCCGGACAGGTTATTGTCAGAATAAAGGGGTGCTAATTTAAAACTGAGATGAGGAGCAATTTCTTTTCTGAGGGTTGAGAGTCTTTGAAATTCCTTAACTGCAGAGAACTTTGGGAGCAGGTTCGTTGTGAACAGTTAAGATCTCGTCGCAGGATGGTAAGATTCTTGATCAGTAGGGGAATCAAAAGTTAAGGAAAAAAATGCAGTAAAGTGGGCGTGAGGAGTATCAAACCAGCCATGATCCGATTAAATGACGGAGCAGTCTTGAGGGGGCGAGTAGTCTACTTATATTTCTTATGGTCTGAGCAATCTTTGTCTTGCTCCGTCAAGTGCCATCGGTGATCCTATTTTATCATTTGTAAATGCCATCAATGATTTATGTTGGCCAACTTCACCTCCTGTGTTTCAACCAGATAAAATGTTGCATTGTACTAACATTATGAAAATGCATTCATTGCATGTGTTTTCATGTATGCTTACTTGTTTTTTTTGTTTGACAGACAATAGAAACTCCATCACTGCAACATATTAGTTTCTCCCTCAAACCAGGGGAGCTTGTGGCTGTGATAGGACCTGTGGGTTCTGGCAAAGTAAGTTTTAGTTATGGATTTGTTAAACATTAAATTCAGTTTTTTTAAATTACAAATCAATCAACTGTGAAATGAAGAAATTGAAACGTTCACCTAAAAGGTAACTTGATACTGAATGGACTCGTGTGTATCTTTTTTCCTGGAATTTCATTCTGGCTTTATTTCAGTTCAGTCTTATTAATGAATTATTATATGTTTGTGGAGATTCTTTTTGTTCAATGCTGTCTTGAAGAGGAATGTTTTTTGAGCATTACTTTTATTTTGCTTTCCCTTTTTAGGAAATCCGATTTTCTGCTTGAACAAATCTTGAGCAGTGATTTAAAGTTTCAGACACCATGGAAAAGTAATACTATGATTCTTGAGTCTCACTGAGTTACTGAGTAGTTATTTAAAATTCACAAGCTTCTTAA
Source organism: Ginglymostoma cirratum (assembly GCA_024137785.1). Lineage (NCBI taxonomy): Eukaryota > Metazoa > Chordata > Chondrichthyes > Orectolobiformes > Ginglymostomatidae > Ginglymostoma > Ginglymostoma cirratum. Next base: position 146,214 of record JAHRHZ010000176.1, read on the forward strand.
AACAGCAAGAGATAGTAAGAACTCTAGATGCTGGAGTCAGAGATAACGCAATGTGGAGCTGGAGGAATGCAGCGAGCCAGGCATCATCAGAGGAGCAAGAAAGTTGACGTTTCGGGTCGGGATCCTTCTTCAGAAATGGGGGAGGGGGAAGGGAGCTCAGAAATAAATAGAGAGGAGGAGTGAGGCTATGGGAAGGTAGGTGGGATGGTGATAGGTAGGGCATGGTGGGGATTGGTCAGTAAGGTGGGAGGAGTGGATAGGTGGGAGATAAGATGAGCAAGTTGTGTCAGGTCAACGAGGCGGGGATGAGAGGGAGAGTTGGTCATGGAATGAGGCTGGGGATGGGGAGATTTTGAAACTGGTAAAATCCTCATTCAGGCCATTGGGCTGTAGGCTCCCAAGGCGGAATATGAGGTGCAGCCCCTCCAGTTTCCGGGTGATGTCATTGTGACACTGGAGGAGGCCCAGGATGGACATGTTGCCCAGGGAGCGGGAGGGGGAGTTGAAATAGTTAGCGACCGGAAGGTGTGGCATTTGATGCAAACAGAACACAGGTGCTCTACAAAGAGGACTCGGAGTCTCTGTTTCGTCTCCCAGATGTGGAGGAGGCCACATCAGGAGCAGCGGATGCAATAGACCACATCGACGGATGTGCAGGTGAACCTCTGTCTGATGTGGAAGGTTTGTTTGGTGCCTTGAATGGAGGGGAGAGGGGAGGTGTAGGGGCAGGTGTAGCACTTCCTGCGGGTGCAAGGAAAGCCTCTTCTCATGATGCCCACTTTGAAGAAATTTATCCTCCTCCCTCCGGAAAGAACTCAGTGGATCTCTCTCCGACTGCAACCCTCTGGTAATCTCTTCGGCCCTGAAACTCTTTGAATACATTCTCAAGCAAACCAGGCACTACAGCCACATCATCTTTCTCAGTACCTGCCCATGGAACTAGCTCATCCCCGATGGACTGCAATCTACATTCAGGCCATCCCAATTTGGCCCTGACTGCGACAACCTCTACATACACAAGATCCAGATCCCCCAAAAATGGTTTAAAATCCCACTTTCTACAGACTAAGGGGGTGGCCCAAGCTATGCCTGTTTCTTCACAGGATATGTGGAACAGTCCGTCTTCCGCTGCTACACTGGTACTACCCCCAACTCTTTCTCCACTATGTCAATGACTGCATTGTCGCCGCCTCGTGCTCCCACGAGGAGTTTGAACAGTTCATCAACTTTACTAACATCTTTCAGCCCAACTTCAAGCTCACCTGGACCATCTCTGATACCTCGGTTTCCCTTCTGGACCTCTCTGTCTCCATCTCTGGTGACCTCCCTGAAACTGACATCTATTTCAAGCCCACCGACTCCTACAGCTACCTAGACTACACCTCCTCTCACCCACCTTCCTGCAAGAATGAGACCCCCTACTCCCTATTCTTCCATCTCTGCCGTGTCTGCTTCCAAGATGGGGCATTCCAATTCTGAACATCCCAGATGTCCTCTTATTTCAAGGACTGCAACTTCCCCCCCTTCGGTGGTTGAAAATGCTCTTGACTGCATCTCTTCCATTTCCTGCACCTCTGCCCTCACATCCCATCCCCCCAACAAAAACAAAGACAGAATCTCCCTTGTCCTCACATATCACCCCACTAACTACCATATCCGACGTATCATTCTCCTCCACTTCTGCCACCTACAATCCAACTCCACAACCAACGATATATTTCCCTCCTCACCCCTATCTGCCTTTCATAGGAACCACTCTTTCTGTGACTCCCTTGTCTGCTCCACACTCCCCCCTAGTCCCACCACCCCTGGCACCCTTCCCTGCAACTGCAGAAAGTGCTACACCTGCCCCTACACCTCTCCCCTCCCCTCCATTCAAGGCACCAAACAAACCTTCCACATCAGACATAGGTTCACCTGCGCATCCGTAATATAGGATTGTAGCATCTGCTGCTCCTGATGTGGCCGCCTCTACATTGGTTAGACCAAGTGGAGGCTTGGAGACTGCTTCTTAGAGCACCTGTGCTCTGTTCGTGACAAACACCAACGCCTTCCGGTCGCGAAACATTTCAACTCCCCCTCCCACTGCCTGTGTGACGTGCTCATCCTGGGCATTCTCCAGTGTCACTGTGATGCCACCCGGAAACTGGAGGAGCAGCACCTCATATTCTGTCGTGGCAGTCTACAGCCCAACGGCCTGAATGTGAATTTTATCAGTTTCAAAATATCCCCACCCCCGGCCTCATCCCATGACCAACCCTCCCTCTCATCCCCGCATCCTTGATCTGACAACGTGTTCATCTTCTCTCCCACCTATCTGCTCCTCCCACCTCACTGATCAATCCCCACCACTCCCTACCTGCTCTCACCTATTACCATCCCACCTACTTTCCCCAGCCCCACCCCTCCTCTCTCTATTTATTTCTGAGCTTCCTGCCCCATTTCTGAAGAAGGGCCCTGACCCAAAACGTCAGCTTTCCCACTCCTCTAATGCTCCTTGGCCTACTGTATTCCTCCAGCTCCACATTATGTAACTCTTATTAAAACAGTAAGCCTTGAATCTTGATGAGTAACAACTATTTAATAATTATGTTGTCAAATTTCTGTTTCCAGTCTTCCATTCTTGCTGCAATTCTTGGCGAACTTGCAAATGAAAATGGGATCTTGGACATCAAAGGTAAAATAGCTTACTGTGCTCAACAGCCGTGGGTGTTTCCTGGTACAGTGCGGAGCAATATCCTATTTGGCAAAGAATATCAAAGAACAAAGTATGAAAAGATCATTACAGCTTGTGCTCTGAAGAGAGTGAGTATGAAAACTTTTACTGGCTCTAATGCTATCAGAGTATTCCTTTGCATATTGCTTAAATCAATTGATGAAGAATTTTCAGATAAATAAATGTTGCTATTTAGTGAAGAAGAGCCAGCATGTACTTTTGTTTGTGCCATGATGTTGTCATGCTCGAATAGAACCTGAACACGAAAGGTTTAGAAGGATATGGGCCAAGTGCAGGGAAATGGGGTTAGCATGGATGGTCATTTTTGTCGGCATGGAGCAGTTTGAGCTGAAGGGCCTGTCTGTGTGCAAAAGAAAATATGAAAAAAGCGGTGAGTGAGATCTTGCACACAATAGCAAAGCAGTGGTGTTTACAACTGACTTTGAAGGAAGCTGTCCTAAGTGGGATGGACTTCCCCTTTCCAAACGTCATTTTCAAATCTAGCAACAAGCCGAGAGAATCTCCTCGTATCCAGCAACAATGGTGTCATTAAGCTAGGTAAGCGATCAGTCACATTGAAGTAGTCTTGTCATCTGAAATGTCATTTCAAAATTACCTATCATTGGCAATGTTTGACATTCAACTTATTAGTAACTCTGAACTTAGTATAACACTTGAAATGCAGTTTTACTTCCACAAGATTTCACTTATTTTAAAATGTTTTTGCAGCAATACTAGGAAGCATAGCAGTAATATTAGTGGACCAGTAGAAACCCGGAATAATGCTCCGGGGATGAAGGGAAGGATCTTCAGTATTTGTTGCGGGCAAGCTTGGGGACAGGAAGGACATTTAATTAGGCAGGGTGCTGATGTACTTGAATTCTGCTGCCTTCTTGATTCTGCCAGTACTAGGTAGACAGGCAGTTGGTGCCTGATCATGGGACTGGACAACAGGAAGCAGGACATGGCACCTTATGAGAACCACTTCCTGCTCTTCTGACCCATGTCAGTCTCTCTCCATAGCCTCCACTTTGCAAAACCCACTCCCATTCCCATATTCCTGACCGAATACTGGGTCCTTCACAGTCCTGGGATGCCAGGGGATTGCATCCAATAGCACAGTTAATGGCATTGTTGAATGCAGGACCTGTCGGTAGTTGAGACCACCTCCCATTAGGTTCTTGATTGCAGGTGATGTTCTGACACTGGCCTATCTACAAACTGATTGATGGGCCTTCCCAAAAAGAGGTACCGTCACTTTTGGGGTGTCTTATGGCTCTCCAGCCAATAAACAAGACTTCCCAATGCCACAACACAGGGTTCTGCCTGTAAGCTTAAATCCTTTCGCAGCAGCTGGAAAATTTAAATTCCATCAACTAAAGTAAATCTAGAATAAAATAGCTAAAGCCGTAGTAAGGGATTATGGGTAAACCCACCAGTTCACTAGCTACTGTCCTTTTAAAGAAGAAAATGTGTGTCCTTAACCTTCACATGATGCAGACTCTCAGTAAAATGCCGATTCCTAATTGGCCACTAAAATGGCCTAGTGTGCCATTTGCTTTTATCACGCCACGACGAAAATGTTGAATCAGGATGAAACCAGACAAATCAGTAAACATCAGCCTTAGCACTGGATATAGCAAAGACCTGCTCTTTGCAATTAACCGGGCAAAGCCCTGCACCTAATATCTGGACACTTGTGACAAGATTGGGAGCTAACTGTTTTTCATGTATATTGCTAGTTTCTTTGATCTGAAAATGCAAGATGTGCATGAGTTTACTGTTACATTAAGTTGCCACTTCAAATGTAGAATATATTATTATTTTACATCTTTACTATACATTCAGCATGTGTAAAGCGCAGTTTTGATGGACATGTAAAATCTGGACACTAAAGACTAAAGTTTGCAAAGCAGTCTCTATCCGCTGGTTTATATCCCTGCAACCGCAGGAAGTGCTACACCTGCCCCTACACCTGCCCCTACACCCCCATCTCAGGCCCCAAGAAGACTTTCCACATCAAGCAGCCATTCACCTGCACATCTGCTAATGTGGTATACTGTATCCACTGTTCCCGTTGTGGCCTCTACATCGGGGAAATCAAGCGGAGGCTTTGGAACCGCTTTGTGGAACACCTAAGCTCGGCTCGCACTAAACAACTGGACCTCCCAGTCGCGAACCATTTCAACTCCACCTCCCATTCCTCAGACGACATGTCCATCCTGGGCCTCCTGCAGTGCCACAACAATGCCACCCGAAGATTGCAAGAACAGCACCTCATATTCTGCTTGGGAACCCTGCAACCCAATGGTATCAATGTGGACTTCACAAGCTTCAAAATCTCCCCTCCCCCTACTGCATCCCAAAACCAGCCCAGCTCATCCCCGCTTCCCTAACCTGTCCTTCCTCCCACCTATCCCCTCCTCCCACCTTAAGCCCCACCCCCATCTCCTATCTACTAACCTCATCCCACCCACTTGACCTGTCCGTCCTCCCTGGACTGACCTATCCCCTCCCTAACTCCCCACTTACACTCACCTTTACTGGCTCCATCCCCGCCTCTTTGACCTGTCTGTCTCCTCTTCACCTATCTTCTCCTCTATCCATCTTCTATTCACCTCCCCATCTCTCCCTATTTGTTTCAGAGCCCCCTTCCCCTCCCCCATTTCTGAAGAAGGGTCTGGGCCTGAAAAGTCAGCTTTCCTGCTCCTCTGATGCTGCTTGGCCTGCTGTGTTCATCCAGCTCTACACCTTGTTATCTCTATCCGCTGGTGAATGTATTGTTACTTCATATTATTTGTAACTCCGCACTCTGTCTCAGCGTTCATACAACTCGTCATTCATTTTGATTTCAGCCTACCATTTCCTTCTCTTCAAGCCACTCTGAATAATGATTTTTTTCCTCTGTAAAAATTCTATGTTTCCCATTACTGACATTTCATAAAATATTTCTGCTGTCCCAATACTTGTCTGTAAGCCATCCCCTATTGATTTGCATATATTCTTTATTATATAAAATATGAACTGAACAAACTCCAATATATGGAAAGCCTCTTGCTTAGAAGGAAATCTGCTTGTATCTTTTCCACTTTGGGGATTTTTCAAGATGGTAGCTGCTAGTGCAATTGATGTGCAGGCCAAAAAACAATCTTCATTAGGTTAAACATTTGATTTATTTTTTAAAGCTACTTTGTCATTTTGTTGAATAAGTATTTGCTGTGTATATGTTTACAATGTGAGGTGATAAACTTGTAATCTCACTGAATACATGAACAATTTATGCTATGCACACAAGATAACAACCTGACTGGAACTACCTTCCTCCAGGTTTAAGAAAACAGTCAAAGCTCTGTGCTGGCAGAGGGAAAATTGGAGTGCTAGCTCTGACCAACTAGTGTTTCATAAATGCTACTAAACTCTCTGTAGTGTTGGCTTCACAAATTAAGCATTCTGTCATATAATTTAGCGCAATTGAATTTATTGAGGGGCTGTCAATGAAGATCCTGTCGCCATGATATAATTTGCAGCACCTCTATTAACATGTTAGGTTGAATGTCTACACAATGCAGTTTTCTTAGAAAATTCTCAATGGGACATAATATATCTTGAAAATAGGATATAAAATAATAGAAATTGATAATATAATAGAATATAAAATGTTGAACGTTTATAGAATTATAAAGCATGATGTTGCATACTATTTCTGACACTGTCGAAAGTCATTAAAGACACCGGTTGTTCTTAATCGGCAAAATAAACACATCCATTTACTGTGCATTATTCTCTGGTGTCAGTTTTATATTTTGAAGCAAACTCTCTTAATTGGAAGACTGCAGGTTTAAGTCTCCCATTCATGCAATGCAGATTCACGCTTCGTTGTAGTGCTGAGGGTTACGTTTGCACTCTGTTTATCTTCACAGATAAATTCAGAAGGGGCTGCTACATTATTCACCTTGTGTGTTACCAACATTTCTCCTTCAAATATATTACCTTGTTACAGATGTTGGTGGGACTTCTCTGTACATAAATAGAATGCTGCATTGCTCTACACACCAGCTTCTGTCCCAAAAAGGATTCATTGTCATTGTCATAACCTAAAATGTAATCAAGCTCCGTAGAAATGAATTTTTCTTTTATGTGATATTAGGGTTTACATTTTTTATTCTCTCTGTACAGATCATAGACCATAAGATATAGGAGCAGAATTAGGCTATTCAGCCCAGCTAGTCAGCTCCACCATTCAATCATGGCAGATATGTTTCTCAAACCCATTCTTCTGCCTTCTCCTGTAACCTTTTGATTTCTTTACTAATCAAGAACATAGAACTATACAGCACAGGAACAGGCCCTTTGGCCCACGACGTTGTGCTGAGCATGACGCCAAATGAAACTAATCTCTTCTGCCTGCTATTGGTCCATGTCCCTCCATTTCTTGCATATGCATGTGCTTATCTGAAAGGACCTTAAATGCCTGTATTGTATCTGCCTCCACCACCGCCTCTTAATAAACTTGCCCCTTATGTCTTCTTTGAACTCACCCCCTCTAACCTCAAATGCATGCCCCCCCACCCATTAGATATTTCAACTCTGGGGAAAAGATTCTGGCGGTCAACCCTTTCTATGCATCTCATAATTTTATAGACTTCTATCAAGTCTCCCATCAACCTGCGCTGCTCAAAAGAAAACAACCTGAGTTTTTCTATCCTCTCCAATGTAGCTCATACCCCCTAATCCAGGGAACATCCTGGTAAACCTCTTCTGCACCCTCTTCAAAGCCTTGACATCCTTCCATTAATGTGGCAAACAGAATTGATCGCAATATTCCAAGTGTGGCCTAACTAAAGTCTTATTAAGCTGCAACATGCCATCCTGACTCTTGTACTCAATTTCCCGACCAATAATGCCATACACCTTCTTTACCACCCTTTTTACTTGCGTGGCTACTTTCAGAGAGATATGGATTTAGAACCCCGAGATCCTTCTGTACATCAATACTGTTCAGCTTCTTACCATTAACTGTATACATTTCCTTAACATGCACTCCCAGAGTGCAGCACCTCACCCTTACCTGGATTAATCACCATCTGCCACTTCTCTGCTCGTATCTGCAACTGATCTATATCTTGCTGTATCTTTTGACAACCTTCTACACTATCCACAACTCTACAGATCGTTGTATTGTCTGAAAACTTACTTAACCCACCCTTCTACATTTTCTTCAAGTCATTCATACATATCACAAACGGCAGAGGTCCCAGTACAGATCCCTGCAGAACACCACTAGTCACGGACCTCCGGCCTGAATAACACCCACCAGTACCCACTGTCTTCTACGGGCAACCGAGTTCTGAATTCTCGCAGCCAAGTCATTGTTGATTCCCATGCATCTTAATTTTCTGGATGAGCCTACCTTGAGGGTCCCTGTTGAAAGCCTTACTATAATCCATGTAAACAACATCCACTGTTCTGCCCTCATCAATCACCTTCATCACCTCCTTGAAAAATTCAATTAGGTTAGTAAGACATGACCTGTCCTGCACAAAACCATGCTGACTGACCCTAGTTAGACCATGCTTTTACAAATGTGCGTAAATCCTATCCTAAGAATTCTCTCCAACAGCTTCCTAACCACCAATGTGAAGCTCACTGGTCTGTAGTTTCCTGGATTATCCCCATTTCCCTTGAACAGAGGAACAACATCAGCTACTCTCCATTCCTCCAGGTACTCTCCAGTGGCTAGCGAGGATACAAAGACCTTGGTCAAGGCCCCATCAATCTTCTCTCTTGCCTCTCTCAAAATCTTGGGTAGATAGCATCGTGCCTGATTTCTCCACCTTAATTCTCTTCAAGAGATCCAACACTACTCTTCCTTGATCTCAAAATGCCCTAGTGTATTGGTGTGCTCCACACAAATATCACTATCCTCCATACCCTTTATATACCAATGGAAAGTACTCATTTAGGATCTCACCCACATTCTCTGCCTCCAAGCACAAGTTCCCTTCTTTATCTTTAAATGGCCCTACCATCACCCTAGTTATACTCTTGTTTTTAATGTATGTATAGAATAGCTTGGGATTCTCTTTAACCCTACTTGCCAAGGTCATTTCATGGCCCCTTCTCGCTCTCCTGATTCCCTGCTTTCCTTATATTCCTCACGGGCCCTGTCTGATTTTATCTTCCTAAATCTTATATATGCTTCTTCTAATCCTTTTGACTAAATTCACAACTTCCCTTGTTATCCAAGGGTCCCTTACTTTGCCATCCTTATCCATTCTCCTTACTGGACATACCGGTCTTGAACTGTCCCCAGCAGGTCTTTAAACAGTTTGCACATATCAAATGTGGACTTGCCTGATACCAGCTCCTCCCAATTAACAGTCCCTAGTTCCTGCCTAATACTGACATAATTTAGTACCTTCCTGCAAAGTCCTTGTTCATAGCTATCTTAAAAAATAAGGAGTTGTGGTCACTGTTTCCAAAATGGTCCCCCACTGAAAGGTCAGTCACCTGGCCAGGCTCATTTGCCAATACAAGGTCCAGTATGGCCCATCCGCTAGTTGGACTCTACACACACTGTTTCAAGAAACCTTCTGGGATACACTTAACAAATTCCAGCCCATCTAAGCCTCTTGCTCTAAGGGAAGCCCAGTCAATACTGGGGAAGTTAAAGTCACTCAGTATGACAATTCTGTTTTTATTGCACTTTTCCAACATCTGCCTACATATTTGTTTGTCAATCTCTCGGTGGTTGTTGGGAGGCTTATGGTATAACGCTATCAGAGTGATTGCACCCATCTTATTTTTGAGCTCCATCCATATTGCCTCAGTGGATGAGACCTCCAGTATGTCCTCTATGAATGCAGATGTAACTTTCTCCCTGATTAGTAATGCAACTCCTCTACCTCTTTTACCTTTCTCTCTATCTTGTCTAAAATAACAAAATCCTGGAATGTTAAGCAGCTAGTCCAGTACATCTCTCAAATTAGTGGCCACAACATGATGGTCACGTGTACTGATCAAGATTGTAATCTCATCTGCCTTAATTTAATACTCATTGCATTGAAATAAATGGCCCATTAGTACCATTGTGTTCATTTGCATACCTCTGCCTGTGCCTTCTTTCTGATCTACTGGTCCTAACATTTACTTTCCCCTCAACCTCTCCACTCGCTGACCTGCAGTTCTGATTCTCAAGCCCCTGCCATTCTAGTTTAATTCCTCCTGAGTAGCACCAGCAAACCTCCCTGCAAGGATATTGGTTCCTCTCCTGTTTAGGTGCAACCTGTCCCTCTTGCACAGGTCACCCTGCCCCAGAAGGGGTCCCGATGATCCAAAAGCCTGAAACCCTACCCCCGCACCAGCACCTTAGTGATGCCTTAATCTGACCTATCTTTCTATTTCCTTGCCTGTACGTGGCACTGGTAGTAATACAGAGATTAGTACCCTTGAGGTCCTACTTTTCAGCCTCTTTCCTAACTCCCTGTACTCACTCTGCAGGACCTCATCTCTCTTTCTACCTATGTCATTGGTACCAATGTGCAACATGACCTCTGGTTGCTCACCCTCCCCCCTCAAGAATTTCATGCAACCGCTCAGAACGTCCTTGACCCTGGTACCAGGGAGGCAACACACTAGCTTGGAGTCTCAGATGCAGCTACTGAAACACTTGTCTGTGCCCCTAACTAGCGAGTCTCCAACCATCATTGCTTGCTTAGATCTTGCCTGACCCTGCTGTACAGCAGAGCCTGTTGTGGTGCCTCAGGCCTGGCTGCTGCCTTTATGCTCCCCTGAGAAGCTACCACCTACAACAGTATCTAAAATTATATACCTCTTAGAGGGAAATAGCCACTGGAGACTCCTGCACTATCTGCCTACCTCTCCTGGCAGTCACCCATCTACCTGACTGAACCTCTGGTGTGACCACCTCCCTGTAACTAGTGCCTCTACCCCCTGTATGCTCCTCAGTGTGTTCTACTGCTACTCCAACCGAACAACGCGGTCTGTGAGGAGCTGCAGCTGGTCACACTTCCTGCAGACATAATCGTCAGGGACACTAGACTGCTCCCTGATTTCCCACATCTGGCAGGAAGAGCACACCACAGCCCTAACTGCCATCTCTGCCTCTTTGCAATAAGAGAGATAAACAAATCTTACCTTGCCTGCCTTATTCAGTGAAGCCCATTATTCACCTAAGCCTGCACTTTGACCAACTAGCTGCACTGATTGGTTCCTTCAATTACAGTGCAATCTTTATAAGCAGACCAAATACCCCATAGGCTACAGCAAACTTCCTATCAGTCTCTCTCAATGTCTTTCCTTTTTTTTTCTGTTAGAGGAGTGGGTGAAGGATGGAAACACTACATTGATGTAACGTTTGGGGCTTAATGCTCCTTGACATGGAGTTCTTCCTTACTCCGCTGATTAGTTGTGGTGACTGCGCCAACTTCTCCCAGAATGCTCAGTGAAGTCCCTCAGTATCCTCTATTTGGATGCTCTTCCTGCTGTTATCACCAGGGATATTCGTCCTCACTCTGTTGATCAGTCATGGTGACTACACTGACTTCTCCCAGAATGCTCAATAAAGTCTCTCAGTGTCATTGATTGGAAGCTCTCCCTACTGTTTATCACCAGGGGTATTTTTCCCACTCCGCTGATTGGTGACTGCGCTGACTTCTCCCAGAATGCTCAGTGAAGTTGCTCAGTGTCCTCTATAGAACCTATCTTCTCTATCTTAATGACACTCAATTGCTTGGGCTCCACAGCTCTCTGCAGCAGCCCTCTGGCTGAAGAAATTCCTCCTGTTATAAGTTGTAAAGCAATGTCCCTTCACCCTGAGTCTGTGCCCGCGGGTCCTAGTGTCTCATATTCATAGAATCATAGAGTCCAAAACAGGGTGGAAATAGGCCTTTTGATCCATTGAGTCTGCCCTGGCCCTCCGAAGAATATCCCACCCAGACCCAACACCCTACCCAAGTTAGTACTCCCATATTTACTATGGCCAATCCACCTAACCTGCACATCTTTTGACATATTACTGGAAATATCGCCCCATCCACTCTATCCAGGCCTCTCAATATTCTGTAAATTTCAATGAGATTCTCTCTCAGCCTTGTAATCTCTATTGAGTGCAGACCCAGAGTCCTCAACTGCACTTCATACAACAAGCTCTTCATTCCTTGAATCATGCTTGTTAATCTCCTGTGGATGCCCTCCAAGACCAGCACATCCTTCCTTAGATACAGGGTGCAAAATGCTCATGGTATTTCAAATGTGGTGTGACCAGAGCCTTATACAACCTCAGCAATGCATTTCTGCAATTGTATTTTAGTCCTCTTGAAATGCATTGGCCTTCCTAGCTGCCAACAGCTCCCTCCCACTGAGCCTGCATGTTAACCTTAAGAGAATCCTGATTGAGGACTCCAAGGTGCCTTTATGCTTCAGAATTCCAAAGTTTTTTCCCCATTTAGAAAATAATCTATGTTTCTATTCATCATACCAAAGTATACCAAAGAGGAGGAAAGCTTACGGGAGATATGCGTGGAAAGTTCTTTACGCAGAGGGTGGTGGGTGCCTGGAACACATTGCCAGCGGAGGTGGTAGACGCAGACACGTTAGTGTCTTTTAAGATGTATCTGGACAGATACATGGATGGACAGGGAGCAAAGGGATACAGACCCTTAGAAAATAGATGACAGGTTTAGACAGAGGATCTCGATTGGCGCAGGCTTGGAGGGCCGAAGGGCCTGTTCCTGTGCTGTAATTTTCTTTGTTCTTTCTCCTTTATACACCTGCTCACCTTCCCACATTGCATTCCATCATCCACTTCTTTGAGTGAACAGTTGTGATCCTAACACTGACCACAGCAGAACTCCACTAAGTCACCAGCTACTGTCCTGAAAAGACCCCTTTATGCAAACTTTCTGCCAGTCAGACAATCCTCTACCAATGTTAGTACGTTGCCCCTCACACTGTTAGCTGTTATCTTAGCAGCCACCTGTGCTGCAACTTGTCAAAGGCTTTCTGACAGTTGACTGATTGCATCCACTGGCTCTCCTCTATCTAATGTGCTCATTACCTCCTCAGAGAATTCAAACGGATTTGTCAGGCATGACTTCTTCTTGCTGACACTGTGCTGACTCAGCCTTTTTTACCATGCACTTCCCAGCTACTTCACAACCTCATCCTTAACAATAGACTTTCAAATATTGCCACTGATTGAGTTCCAGCTAATCGGCCTATACTTTCCTATGTTTTGCCTCCCTCCCTTCTAAACAGGAATGTTACATTAGCCATTTCTCAGTCCTCTGAGACCTTCCCAGACTCCAGTGATTCCTGAAAGATCACCAGAAAACCTCCACAATCTCCTCAGCTGTCTCCTTCAGAACTCTGGGGAATAGGCCATCTGGTCCAGGTGATTTATGCATCTTAAGACCTTTCAGCGTCCCCGGCACTTTCTCCTTGGTGATAGCCACCTCTGCCTACCCCCCCCGGGCCCCCCCCAACCCGACTCTCTTAAAGTTCTAGTGCGCCACCGATGTCTTACACCATGAAGGCTGGTGCAAAGTACCTATTCAATTCCTCGGCCGTATGTTTGTTCCCCATTATTGCTTCTTCAGCCTTATTGTCCAGTAGCCCACTGCCCAGTCTGGCCTCTCTTACCTTCTATATATCTAAAAGAAAACTCCTGCAATCATGTTTTATTACTGGCTAGGTTATCTCATATTTTATCTTTCTCCCCCCTTATTGCTTTTTTAGTTGTCCTGTGCTGGTTTTTAAAGGCTTCCTACTAATCTTCACCACATTGTTTGCTTTTTCTTTTGCTTTATATTGGCTTAACTTCCTTTTTTGGCTATAGTTGTCTCACCCTCCCCTTAGCCCTTGGGATGAATTTCTGCTGTGCCTCCCAACTTACCCACAGAGACCCCTGGCATTGCTGCTCCAATGTCTCCCCCTTTCAATCAACTCTGACAGCTCCTCGCTTGTGTCCTTGTGTAGTTACCTTTACTCAATTGTAATACTATTATATCTGATTCCAGCTACACCCTCTCAAACTGCAGGGTGAATTTGATCATATTATGATCACTGCCTCCAAGATGTTCTTCACCTTAAGCTCCCTAATTGAGTTTGCTTCTTTACACATCAACAAATTCAAATTTCCCATTTCCTAATAGACTGTACCACAGACTTCTCCAAAAAACTACCAAATCGACCCTCCATGAATTTCTTTTCTATGATTACCTACCAACCTGATTTGCCCAGTCCACCTGCATATTGAAGTTCCTCCATGATTATTGTGTTAGTGCCTTTCTTAGATGCCTTTTTTAGCTCCTGATTTATGTTCTTGCCCAAATCAGACTACTGTTAGAGGGCCTATAAATAATTCCCATCAGAGTCCTTTTTCCTTGCAGTGCCTCAACTCTACCCACACAAATTCTACACCTTCTGACTTATTTCATTGCTTGCTATTGATTTAATTTCATTTATTACTTAGAAGGCAACCCTGCCATTCCTGCCCACGTGCCTGCACTTTCAATAGTGTATTCTTGGATAATTCCCAGTCCTGATCCCTTTGCAGCCACATCTTTACAATGGCCACAACATCGTACCTGTCATTTTCAATCTGTGCTACAAATTGTTTTGCCTTTCTTCGTATACTGTGCATATTTAAATACCACACCCTCTGTGTGGTTTTGACTGCCCTCTTTCTCATTGTTGTCCCCTTATCTGGTGTGCCTGAAGTCAGATTCCTGATCTTTTCCATACTCTCTACCCTATTGCTTGTTCTGGAAACTTTTAATAACCTTAAATAACCTTAGGGGCAGCATGGTGGCTCAGTGGTTAGCACTGTTCCCTCACAGCGCCAGGGACCTGGATTCGATTCTACCCTCAGGCGACTGTCTGTGTGGGTTTTCTCCGGGTGCTCTGGTTTCCTCCCACAGTCCAAAGATGTGTAGGTTAGGCGGATTGGCCATGCTAAATTGCCCATAGAGTCAGGGATGTTTAGGTGAGGAGGATTGGTTTGGGTGGGATGTTCTAATGGTCGGTGTGGACTTGTTGGGCCGAAGTGCCTTCTCCACACTGTAGTGATACTATGATTTAACCTGTCCTGAGATTTCCCCTCCACCAAATTAAGTCTTTTGACTTTCCGCTGTAATCGTGGTCCCAGTTCAGTTGAGGTGGATCTCATCCTAACAGTACTATTCCCTCTTGTCCCAATGCTGGTGCCAGTGCCTCCTTGAAATGGAGCCCCTCTTTCCGACACCACTCCTTTAACTATGTCTTTACTAATCTGCTTATCTGTTTATCTGCTAGTTTGCTAGTTTGCATGTGGCTCAGGTAATAATCCAGAGATTAGTAGCTTTAAATTCTTGTTTTTAATTTTATTCCAAATTTTGATATTCCCCAAATAGGACCTCTTGCCTATGTTGTTGATACCAACATGAACCACAACAACTGGATCCTCCCCCTCCTTCTCCAGGATTCCTTCAAGCCAATTCGAGATATTCTTTACATTTAGTGTGAGGTAGGCAACACACAGGGCAGGACTTTTGATCCTGCTCACAAAAGATGCCATCTTTCCGCCTGTGAATAGAATCTCTTAACACTATCACTTTTTGTGCTTCCCCCACTTGAATAGCTTCCTCGACCACAGTGCAATTGCCAGTTTGACCATCCTCCTTGCAGACTCTTTCCTCATTTATACAAGGAGAAAAGTACCTCATACCTGTTGGACATGATCCAAAACTGATCCATTGTTACACTGAGGATCCCTCTCCCTGCCTCTCTTGTTGCCACACCCTCTTGTCCCCGATCAGTGGCCAAATTTGAAATATTTAAACTATAGATTGGAACTACCTGAGGTGCAGCATCAAATTAACTCAGCCCATCCTGGTGTGCCACAGTACCTGAAGCTCAGATTTCAGCTCATCAGCTCTGAGCTAGAGTTCCTCAAGCTGCAGACATTTACTGCAGATATGGTCACCATGGCTTGCAACAGGATCCACCAGCTTCCACATCATGTACGGACAACACATCACCTGTACATTTTTGGTACAGTTAATTGGTTTTATTTACTGTTTAAAAAACTATTATTCTTTGATAGTTCCTAAATTGTTATACACCTTTCTGAATTATGTACAATAAAAGCTAGTCCCTGATGCAGGTCCCTTACCGCCGAACAGACACAGCTTCTCTGTAATGTCACTTTCTTGAAAAAAATTGCAAATGCCAAATGATCAAAATCCCTGGGTTCGAGTTGTACTCACCACCACTGGCACTGTCCTTCCCCTACTCAGTCAAATCTGGATACGTTCTCCATCACAGTATAGACAAAGGCACTTTCCAGTTGTTGTTGTTGGATTAATACTATTATGAATAAGTTAAAAATGTCTTGACAGAGGAGAATGAGAAAATGTTTGCATTAATGATATTTTTCATGTCTGGGGAATTTTAAACTCTGTCATACCAATAAATTTGATATTTTTTAATCAGAAAACTCATTAAAGAAGCCATTAAGGAAAATGCCATAAATTGATAAATAAACATTAATTTGTCTTGGAGTTTGAGAGTTGAAGGTTGGTCAAGACAATTGAGAAGTCTCTGTGTTCTTCAAAAATGTACTATAAAATATTTTGTAAGTGCCGGTACATACAGTTAGAGCCTTGATGTTATTTCTCATCCAAAATACATGACAATACAGTATTTCTTCAATTGCATGGAAGTACCAATCTGGATTATGTGCTCAAGTCTTGGAATAGGTCCTGATATACAAGATCTCACCCAAAGGCTGTGACAAACATTACATTGGACAGACAGGAAGGAAACTGGCCACGAGAGTACATGAACACCAACTAGCAGCCAAAAGACATGACCAGTACTCACTTGTCTCCATTCATATGGATAAGGAGAACCATCAGTTCGATTGGGACAACATCAAGATCCTAGGACAGGCTAAACAGAGACCAGCACAGGAATTTCTAGAGGCTTGGTTCTCCACCAAGAAGGCCATCAATAAACACATAGAATTAGACCCTATATATGCACCACTGTGAAGAAAAACCGAAATGAGGTAATCGATTCCAACAGATCCCAGAGTCTAAATACCTGGCAGGAAAAAACAACAGCACTTCATTGGAGGCTGCACTGATGATGTTACCCAGCAGGGTAATGAAAAGTCTGCAAACTAACGAACCAGCTTGGCAAGCCAACCAACCACGGTAGGTAGAACCCAAGCTACAAATCTACTCCGACACCTTTGAGCGCAGTACGCTCAAATTGGCCCGGAAATGATCCGGAAACCTAGGCCAAATGAACAGAGCGCTACCCACGTGCAATTCTACTTCCTGCATGGATTTCTCAGGAACCAGGTAATACTGCACAGTGTGGGATACAAACCTCCCATCAACAACTGATATGCACATAGGACAGCTGAACACAATGGCCGCAGAATGGTAAAGGTAATGAATAGTGACATACACAACCGGCCCCACAGTTATGACAGGGAAATTACATGCCAAAAAACAGTATTCCTAGATGCAACCAGCCTAGAGTGGACAACAGATTTCGAAAGAGCCATTAACATCTGTCAACAAATAACAAGAACCAAGAAAAGACTGATCCTGCAAGAAAAACTAGCCAAACTAGCCCAGCAAAATGACAACCTGGGTAAGATACTTCTTCGACAGGACACGCACAGACACAGAGAAAGCTGTTCTAATTCATGGACTCCACTACAACCACAGAGATGCGAACAGGACAGAGTTCTTAGCTACACTAGAATCCACACTGAAGACCAACGGCATCAATGAAGAAACACAACAAGCCATAAGACAGACATTGGTCCCGAAACTGACCAGAAGGAATGACCTTAACACTCTTGACACATCAGAAAAGAAGGCCCTAGAAGGACTGAAAAAAGACAACAACATCATAATCCTACTAGCAGACAAAGGGCGCATGACAGTAATACTAAACAAACGGGACTACCTCACTAAAGCACAGACGCTGCTAGCAGGCACGAATACATACCGGCAAATACAAATAGACCCAACACCACAACAGGTTAATAAAATAATCAACACACTAAAGATACTCAAGCAGACCGGACAAATCAACAAAGCCAACTACCTAAAAATGAAACCTGAAGAGACAAACACCCCCCGATTCTACGGCCTCCCAAAAGTATACAAACCGGAAGTACCCCTCTGACCCAGTCTCCCTCCGAGGCACACCAACACACAGGTTAGCTAAGTAGTTACAAAGAAGACTGAAGCACTTCATCAGCAAGTCATCCCACTCAATCCACTCACCCCAAGAGTTCCATAATTCCCTCAAAGACATAAGAATAGACGAGGACGAGACCATGGTGTCCTTTGATGTTACCACCCCATTCACATCAATTGATATACCACTGGCAAGAGAAACACTAGCAGCACTTATAAAAGAACGAGACCCAAGTGACACCATCTCCACAGACAATGTGCTGAAGTTACTGGACCTATGCTTCGTGACCCACTTTACCTTTAATGGCCAAATCTATGAACAAATCAACGGGACACCTATAGGGTCACCTATCTCCGGGCTAATAGCAGAAGCGGTGATGCAGAGACTTGAAAGCATAGCCTTTCCGCAGATCCAACCTAAACTATGGACCTGATACGTGAGCGACACTTTCGTTATCATCAAACAGGCTAAACGAGAGGAAATACATCAACTTATAAACAACACTCTCATCAGCATCAAATTCACCTGGGAAGAAGAAAAGAACGAACAGCTCCCATTCCTGGATGTCATGATAGAACGCAGGACCAATAGGGAATTTCTGACAAAGATACACAGAAAGGCCACACATACGGATCAAGTCCTGAATTTCAACAGTAGCCACCCCAACACCCACAAACTGAGTTGCGTAAAAACACTATTTAAATGAGCGACAACACACTGCAGCAACCCAGAACTACGCCAAAATGAAGAGGAGTACCTCGACCAAGTATTTAAGAACAACGGATACCCGAACAGCTGGGTCTAACAATGCCTATTACACAAACAGCAACAGGAAGATACAGTACGTCCTGACACACTCGTCACATTACCGTACATCAAGAACATATCCGAACTGACCACACAACTCCTATGACCATTGGGCATCAGAATGGCACACAAACCTACGTCAACCCCATGCCAAATGCCAACTCAAACCAAAGCCCCCTTACCCAATATGGACATAACAACAGATATGCAAGATCCCATGCAAGGACTGTGACAAACATTATATTGGACATACAGGAAGGAAACTGGCCACAAGAATACATGAACACCAACTAGCAACAAAAAGACATGACCAGTACTCACTTGTCTCCATTCACATGGATAAGGAGAGCCACCAGTTCGATTGGGACAACATCAGGATCCTAGGACAGGCCAAACAGAGACAAGCAAGGGAATTTCTAGAGGCTTGGTTCTCCAAGAAGGCCATCAATGAACACATAGAATTAGACCCTATATATACACCACTGCGAAGAAAAACCAGAAATGAGGTAAGCGATTCCAACAGACCCCAGAGTTTAAATACCTGGCAGGAAAACACAACAGCACTTCATTGGAGGCTGCACTGATGAAGTTACCCAGAGTGGTAATGAAATGTCTGTGAACTAACGAACCAGCTTGACGAGCGAACCAACCGCAGCATAATGAAGTTTTGTTCGGAAACATGTGGTATATATATATTGACAATAATAAGTAGGAGAAGAAACGTGTGGTTTTTGCTCTGCTGTTCAATAAGATCATGGCTGATCTAATGATCCTCAACTGCCTTTTTCCCTATAACTCTTGATTCTTTTCCTAATTAAATGTCTGTCTGTTTCAGACCTGAATGCACTTAACCTCTGCCCTCAATTACCTTCTGCGGTAAAGATTTCCACAGATCGGCTAGGTCTGAAACAAGAAATTCCTCCTTATCTCTGTCTTAAATGGGAGATCCCTTATTTTGAGATTAGACCCTCTGGTCCTCAACTTTCTCACAAAGGGAAGCAACCTCTCCATGTTTACCTTGTCAAGTCCTCTGAGAATCTTGTATGTTTCAATAAGGTCTCCTCTCATTCTACTGAATTTCAATCAATGCAAGCCCTATCTAACTCCCTCTGTAGACTGTGTCATCCTCTTCTCTTGAATTTGCACCTACTTTTGTGTCAATTCCAAACTTGCTGATAGTAGATTCGCTTCCCTCATCCAAGTCTTTAATACATATTGTAAGGTATATGCGGCTCGGCACTGATCCTTGTGGCAGTCCAGTAGTTACAGGTTGATATTCCTGACAATGGTCCATTTACCTCAACTTTGTCTTATATTGGTTAGCCAATCCTTTATCTATGCTAATATACTGGTCTCAATACCATAGGCTTATGTTATTTTAAGTTGCCTCATGCGCAGTACTTATCGTAAACTTCTTAGAAATTCAAAAATGTTACATCTACTGGTTTCCCTTTATCTATCCTACTTGTTAACTTCTCAACGAACTGTAATAATATTGTTAGACATGATTTCCCCTTTACAAAGCCACGCGGACTCTGCTTGATTTATCCTTTATTTCTAAATGCTGTAGAACGTAGAACTGTACAGTCCATGATGTTGTGCCGAACATGATGCCAAATGAAACTAATCCCTTCTGCCTGCCCTTGGTCCAAATCCCTCCATTCCTTCCATATTCATGTGCTTATCTAAAAGTCTGTTAATTGCCTGTATCATACTTGCCTCGTCCCTCACCCCCGGTAGCGGGTTCCACACTCCTATCACACTCTGTGTTAAAAAAAAAACTTACCTCTTATATCTCCTTTGAACTTCCCCCTCTCACCTTAAATGTATACTCCCTGGTTTTGGGCATTTCAATTTCTAGGAAAAAGATTCTGACTGTCAACTATGCATCTCATAACTTTATAGACTTCTGCAGGTCTCCCCCCCCCCCCGCCCCAAGCCGCCACCGCTCCAAAGAAACAATCTGAGTTTTTCTCGCCTTCCCTTATAGCTCAAATCATCTAATCCAAGCAGAATCTTGGTAAACCTCTTCTGCACCCTCTCCAAAGCCTCCACATTATTCTTGTGGTGCGGCGAACAGGAGTGAATGCAGTACTCTAAATGTAGCCTAACCAAAATTTTATAAAGCTGCAATATGACATCCTGACTCTTGTATTCAATTCCCTGACCAATAAAAGCAGGCATGCCATATTGCTTTCTTTATCACCCTATCTACTTGCGTGGCTACTTTCAGGAATCTATGGACTTGAACCCTAAGATACCCCTCAGTGCTATTCAGGGTCCTGCCATTAACTGTATACTTTTTCTTAACGTTTGATCCCCCAAAGTGCAGCATCTCACACTTACCCAGATTAAACTCCATCTGCCATCTCTCTGCCCGTATCTGTAATTGATCTATATCCTGCTGTATTCTTTGACAACCTTCTACAGTATCCACAACTACTCCAATCTTTATATCATCTGCAAATTTATTAACCCACCCATCTGCATTTTCATCCAAGTCATTTATACCTATCGCAAACAGCAGAGGGCCCAGTACAGATCTCCAGCCTGATAAACAACCTTCCACCACTTTGCCTCTGCCTCCTATGGGCAAGCCAATTCTGAATCTACGCAGCCAAGTTGCGGTGGATCCCATGCTTCTTTGTTGTCTGGATGAGCCTACCATGAGGGACCTTGTCCAAAGCCTTACTAAAATCCACATAGACAACATCCACTTCTGTACCCTCATCGATCACCTTTTTCACCATCTCTAAAAATTCATTTTTCTCTACTATTACATACTTTATAATAGACTAGTATTTTCCCATTTGCAGGTGTTAAGTTGACTGGACTGACAGATGGTGTACTAGTGAAATTAATGTGGTTAAAAGCTGATGTGAATGCTGGACCTGATGGGTTGCATCCTAGGATTTTAAAGGAGGTACAGAGATAGTGAATACACTGGTAGTAATCTCTCAAGATTCCTTAGCTTCTGGAAAAGTCCCAGAGTTTTGGAAAACTGTCAACGTAACACGCTTATTGAAAAGGAGAAGGTGACAAAAATAAGCAAGTAATTACAGGCCAGTTAGCCTATCATCAATGATTGGGAAAATGCTAGTCTCCAGAGCAAAAGAAGCTGAGGATTCTTGGATGATTGCTACCAGTGTATTCAGTAATTCTGTAAGTGTTTCCTTTAAAATCCTAGGATGAGACCAGTTGGATCCAGGGGACATGTCAACTTTTCTGGTAGAATTCCTACAATGTGGCAGGCCATTCAGCCCAATGCGTCCACATTGACCCTCCTAAGAACAATTCATACAGACCCATCCCACTGCCCTGTCCCTGTAACCCCACATTTTGGCCTGACTAATCCACCTAGCTTACACATCATTGGACTGTGGGAGAAAACCGGAGCACCCGGAGGAAACCCGCGTAGACATGGGGAGAATGTGCAAATTCCACACAGACTTCTGCCTGAGGGTGGAATCAAACTCGAGTCCCTGACACTGAGAGGCAGCAGTGCTAACCACTGAGCCACTGTACTGTCCTTTTAACCCTATGGAGTTAAACTCTGAAGTGGCGGAGGCTTGGGGGGAGACTTGACAGAAGAGTTTTACTGATATTCTTTCTCTCATAGTTACTGTGTTTATTTCCTCACCCCACTTTAACCTTTTGATTATTTAGTCATTTTTGAATACTGTTTGTGTTCTTTACTGTGTGGACTAAGTAGGGGGATTAGAATGGCTGGATAGATGTTTTTGACTGACGTGGACACAGTGGGCTGAAGAGCCTTTTTCTGTGCCACATGACTGTATGACTCTGATGCAAAGTATTTATTTGACTCTGCCATTTGCTGGTTCACCATTTTCAGCCTCATACTATAAAGGCCCTATATTCATTTTGGCCTTTCTTTTATATAGAAGATATCACAGTTTGTTTTCATGTTACTTGCTAGGTTACCTTCAGTTGATGTTCTCATTTTCTTTAGGATTTTACAACTTTCCCAATCCTCTTGACTACCACTTTGCCACATTTGTTTTTTTCGTTCAGTTTGGTCCTATCCTTACCTTATTTCATTGACCATGATCTTTTTATCCTTTTTTACTAAAATTCTTTTTCCTCACTGTGCTCTGAGTCTTGAACTATTTTCATTAGTCTGCTAGTGTTGACCACCCGTCTTTGCAGTTGACTCCTTTCCCAGTCCGTTCCATCTAGCTGTACCCAAATCCCTATGTAATTATCCTTATTTAGCTTCTTTGATTGACTGATATTTCTTCAACTACTCAGTTCCTCTTGTCTCAGATTAGATTCCACTAACATCCCTCCATTTATGTTAAATGTGATAGGTATTCTGTCCTTTGTAAATTTATGTCAGTGTAATTTGTCAACACATAAATCCAGTATTTATAATAAATTCATGTAAATCTCTCTCTTTTTTGAGCCAACATCCGTCCTGTACAGCTGTCAATGTTTTTATGAATCAAGCTCATTTTGGAATTGTTGCTTAGCTCAGGCAAAAAAAATGGAAACTCAAGGGGCATCACTTCCTTGTAGGTTGTAACAAGGCATTGCTGAACGGATTTGCAGTTCCATTCTAACATGCTAGTGCTATGCAGAATAATACCCTGTGATTCACTATTTATCTAAAATAACAGACTTGACAACATTACCTTCTCTGATTTGTCAAGTATCCAAGATAACATTGACAAACATAGGCTGATATTAGAACTAAGGAGTTGATGATGGTTACATCTTTACAAGCAAGAATTCTGAGGCTTGTTAAATCATTCTGCTGTAATTTTATTTGGAAACGGAGTTCTGTCAAAGTGCCCTTTTCACTGTTATTACGTCATCATCCAAATCTGCCTTGCTAGAAATTTGAATAAAATGAACTTTTGGAACTTTAAATAACAGGGTTGATATCAGCAACAGCTGAAGTGATTATGCAGCTCAGCCAAAGTCCCTGCTGAGAACCTGATCCACTTTAGGAGTCAGTCCTCATTTTCACTAACTATGTGGCCTGTTCCAGCATTAACCTGTGTCTCTGTGACTTATTGGCCAATTTCCAGCAGCTTAACGTAGACCTGAGCTGGTCATTTTATCCGGGACAGACACAGGTTTGGTGAGCTTTGTATTGATTCTCCTCTTGTCCCACCAAAATCTAAGAATGTTTTAAGGAAACCTTTTTGAGAGCGATTTATTTTTCAGTGAACCACAATATTTTTGTTCTTTCACTGACTCAGATAAATGTTTTAACTGCACTTTTTGATTTACAAACAGTATTAGTGCATCAGACTGTGATGGCCTTGGTTGAATAATCTGCTATCTCTTCTAATCTGCAAATACTGAATGTAGGAAGATTTATTTTCTTGGAGTTGTTCAGTGGAGTAAATACTTTGATCACCATGTGATTGATTAATTTTCTTTATTGTTACGTGTACCAGAATACAGTGAAAAGCTTTGTTTACGAGCATTACAGGCAGATCACAGCAAGCAAAGGATATACAGATCAAAAAGACTTAGAGGCTTAGAGGCATACATGTTACATTGCAGGTTACATTATTTGAGGCTAGAGTCCATTCAACAGCCTGATAACGGCCAGAAAGATCGGCCTGCTTGTGCGTGTGTTCAGGCTTCTGTATCTTCTGTCTGAAGAGGTTGTAGGAGGTCATTACCACGGCGCAATGGGTCTTTGATGATGTTGGCTACCTTTCTGCAGCAGTAAGTTGTATAAATAGAGTCTTTGGATGGAAGGTTGGCTTCTGTGATGGTCTAGGTTGTGCATGTCACCTTCTGTGGTTTCTTATGGTGCTGGGCAGAGCAGTTTCCTTACCAGCCAGGCAGTATGCTTTCAATGGTGCATCTGTAGAAGCTGGTGAGGGACCTTATGAACATTACAAAATTTCCTGAGCGGCCTGAGGAAGAAGAGGCATTGTTGTGCCTTCTTGACTGTCGCATTGACATGGTAAGTCCAGGACAGGTCATCGTCACTCCGCAGAACTAGATGCTCTCCACCTTCTCAACCTCAGTTCTAATGATGTAGAGGGGGGCATGTTCTCCTCCTTTCTTTCTTAAGTCGACAATTAATTCTTTAGTTTTACTGACGTTGAGAGACAGATTGTTTTCATTGCATCACGTCACCAAGCTCCCTATCTCCATTCTGTATTTTGACTCATTGTTGTTAGAAATGCGTCCCACTACGATGGTGTTGTCAGCGAACTTGTAGATGGCATTCATTTGGAATTTGTCAACACAGTCGTAGATATATTGGAACTATAGTTGGTGGCTGAGCATGCATCCATGGGGAGCTCCAGTGTTCAGTGTTATTGTGGAGGACATGCAGTTACGCTCCTCAATGATTGCGGCCTATGGGTCAGAGAGCAGAGTTGAGACCAAGGTCACACAGTTTTGAGATCAGTCTGGAGGGGATAATGGTGTTGAAGTTGGAGCTGTGGTCAACAAACAGGAGTCTGATGTAGGTGTCTTTGTTATCTAGATGTTCCAGGAATGAGTGCAAGGTGAAGGATATAGCATCCTCTGTGGATCTGTTATAGAATTGTAGAATCATAGAATCCCTACAGTATAGAAACAGGCCCCTCAGCCCAAGTCCACATCGATCCTCAGACTATCCCACCCAGGCCCATCCACCAGACACTATGGGCAATTTAGCAAGGCCAATCCACCTAGCCTGCCCATCTTTGGATTGTGGGAGGAAACCGGAGCACCCGGAGGAAACCCATGCAGACACAGAAAGAATGTGCAAACTCCGCACGGACAGTTGCGCAAGGGTGGAATCGAACTCAGGTCTCTGGTGCTGTGAGGCAGCAGTGCTAACCACTGAACCACCGTGCCGCCCATATCAGTAGGCTAACTGTAGGGGACTGAGGCAAGTTGAGAGACTGGAGTTGATGTGGGCCATCACCAGCCTCTTGACGCACTTCAAGATTATTGAAGTTAGAGCTATTGGAAGGTAGTCATTAAGATGCATTGCATGTGTCTGCTTCGGTACTGAGATGATGGTGGCCTTCTTGAAGTAGGTAGAGACTTTGGCTTTAGGAGGGAGAGATTGAAGATGTCGGTGAATACCTCCAGCAGTTGGTCTGTGCAGGATCTGAGTGCTTGGCCGGGGTCATTGTCTGGGCCTGTTGCTTTCCTTATGTTGGCTTCCAGGCGGACTGATTTGACTTCTGAAGCAATGACAGGGGGGACAGGTGTGTCTGAGTCTATCAGGGCCGGCGTTGCCATGCCAAAGGTACTTTGCTCAAGCCGAGTGTAGAAAGCATTTTGGATGCATTTTGGAAGATCTAATTCAAGAGCAAACTATACAGTAAATGGAAAAGTCCTGGGGAAAATTGATGTATAGAGAGATCTGGGCGTTCAGGTCCATTGTTCCCTGAAGGTGGCAACGCAGGTCAACAGAGTGGCCAAGAAGGCATACGGCATGCTTTCCTTCATCGGACGGGGTATTGAGTACAAGAATTGGCAGGTCATGTTAAGTTGTATAAGACTTTGGTTCAGCCACATTTAGAGTACTGCGTACAGTTCTGGTCGCCACATTACCAAAAGGATGTGGATGCTTTAGAGAGCATGCAGAGGAGGTTCACCAGGACGTTGCCTGGTATGGAGGGCGCTAGCTATGAAGAAAGGTTGAATAGACTAGGATTATTTTCATTAGAAAGACAGAGATTGAGGGGGGACCTGATTGATGTCTACCAAATCATGAGGGGTATAGACAAGGTGGATAGCAAGAAGCTTTTTCCCAGAGTGGGGGACTCAATTACTAGGGGTCATGAGTTCAAAGTGAGAGGAGGGAAGTTTACGGGAGATATGTGTGGAAAGTTCTTTACGCAGAGGGTGGTGGGTGCCTGGAACACATTGCCAGCGGAGGTGGTAGACGCAGACACGTTAGTGTCTTTTAAGATGTATCTGGACAGGTACATGGATGGACAGGGAGCAAAGGGATACAGACCCTTAGAAAATAGATGACAGGTTTAGACAGAGGATCTCGATCGGTGCAGGCTTGGAGGGCCGAAGGGCCAGTTCCTGTGCTGTAATTTTCTTTGTTCTTTGTTCATTGAGTGTATAAGGGAGGGATGTGTCATTGTCAGCTATTTGACACAGTTTCATTCAAATCAACGAATTGATTTGTAGCTTTATTTTCCATTGTTTGAAGGGACATTTTTTTTTCCCCCAGTGTATCAAGGTTTTGCAATAAATATTTCCAAGTGAAGAAGTTATGTCCTTATGTATGTGCCCTAGTGTAATGCACTAGGGAAGCACTAGAATTTGAAAAGTGGTCACGTGGTTCAGATGTGTAGATTTGCCCATGTGGCTGTAGGCCCAATTTAATGAAATAACCTTTGTAACTGAAATAGTGCATGACGTAGAAGGCTAACAATCCCACTTTCAGTTAACTTGTATAAACTGATTTGGGATTCTTAGCTGTCAAAATTATTTGAACATAAAATTGTATGCATTTCCTATGTTCACAAGCTGCGGAGCCTATGGAATGAAGCAGAGGCAGGATAAAAAGGCGAGGGTTGAAATCTTTCCACAAGAGACAGGCAAAGGAGCACTGGGGAAAATGAAGGATCATGGTTGTAGAGTTCTAGACAGCAGGGACAATTGACCACAGTTGAAAGATGTTCTGAATTGAATAATGTCTTGTGTCTTTGTTCATTCCTGTGATGAGTTAATATTCAGAAACATAAAAAAGCTTGGCAAAGAAAGCTCACTTTTAAGGAAAGTTATGCTCCTGATAATTTTTTTATATGCAGTAGAAACATGTAAGCGTTCTCATTTTAGAAAAAAATCCAGCTTCACCTTGATTGGTTTAGATCTTTAGAATATGAGTTGAAACAGAAAGCTTGCTCATGAGGTTCAGTCAAAAAAGAAACTTAAATAGCATCAGATCAATTCTGGTG
This sequence comes from Ginglymostoma cirratum, assembly GCA_024137785.1. Taxonomy (NCBI): domain Eukaryota; kingdom Metazoa; phylum Chordata; class Chondrichthyes; order Orectolobiformes; family Ginglymostomatidae; genus Ginglymostoma; species Ginglymostoma cirratum. Next base: position 173,868 of record JAHRHZ010000176.1, read on the forward strand.
TAAGGAGATATCTCACTGGAAGGAGAGTGTCTCAAAATCATTGCTGCGTGGAACCCCTAGAGTTTTACATACATGAAGTAATCTTTGATCAAAGCAAGACTTGTAATGAAACCAATTTAAAGTGATAATGCAGAATTAATGGAAAAAATTGTTGTGTAACTTCCATAGGATTTGGAACTGCTTCAGGATGGTGACCTGACCCAAATTGGAGATCGTGGAGTCACACTCAGCGGAGGTCAAAAAGCTCGAATTAATTTGGCTAGGTAAATGAGCTACTTACTATACCAGATTTGTCTGGAGTCTGTAACTCTGTACTGAGACAATGCTTTTGAAGAAAATGAAGATTTCGTTTTTGCCAAGTGTAGGTAAACTTTCCTTTTAAAGAATTGTAGCTGTTTCAAGAACTACTTTTGTTTTTTTAATGAATTATCTATGCATGGTTAGTAAACAATTGGCTGAGATTCACATGAACAGGGCTCATTGATCCACGTCTTAAAGCACCATACTAGTGATCATCTGCCAGAATAAAGAATGCATATTTAAGCAGGTAACTTGAAACTTTTTCCCTGTGACACTTTAATTTGGTTTTTGGCAGCATATTTAATTAGTGCATTATGACACTCTCACACCTAAACTTGCTTGGTTAGTTTATCCTTAGACTTCTTCCTTTCTGTAATACAGGTTTTCTGAGAGTCATGAATTGCCTTCTTAAATGTCTGCCACTGTCATGTTATTATCGCTACTTCCTTGGGGGTATTTTACTCTGGTCAGTTATCAAACCAGTTATTATGCATTACCTGATCCAAGATAGTCTGTTCCCTGGTTGGCTGCATATCATATTGCTGTAGGAAATGATCCCTAATGCATTCTATGAATGTTCATGGGGAGGTGGTGGCCTAGACACATTATTACTGGACTGTTAATCCAGAGATCCAGGTAATGTTCTGGGGATAACAAGCATGGGGCTGGATGAACACAGCAGGTCAAGCAGCATCATAGGAGCAGGAAAACTTGACGTTTCGGGCCTAAACCCTTCATTCTGGGGATCCGAGTTTGAATTCTGACACGGCAGATGGTGGAATTTGAATTCAGTTTTTAAAACATCTGGAATTGAGAGTCTGATGATGACAATGAACCGAACCATTGTTCATTATCAGAAAAAAACATTTGGTTAACTCGTCCTTTGGGGAGGGAAACTGACATCCTTTCCTGGTCTGGCCAGCATGTGACTCTACCACAGCAATGTGGTTGACTCTTAACTGCCCTCTGGGATGGGCAATAAAAGCTGGCCTAACCAGTGATGCCCTCATCCCAGGAATTAGGGAAAAAATCATTGTAGCAACCGTATCCAACTTGATTAACTCAATCAATAAGATTAAAGTAGCCCAAAATAACTATTCTTTTCTGTTCTTTTTACATGCTCCAATTCTCTATTGAATAATAGATTTTCTTACAGTGTGACTACTATTTGAGGTCTGTACATATTTCTACCAATGTCTTCTTTCCCTTGCTGACTTTTACCTCCGCCGAATGGACTCTATATCACCTCTCCCAACTGTCCTCCTTTCATCTTATTAACTACACCACCCCACCATTTTTCCTTCCTTCTGTCTTTCCGAAAGGTCTTTAACTTTACAATAAAATGGCATCCAGTAGCTGCTTACCAGCTACCTGCAGTAGTAATCATTTCTATACCAGTTGTGGACCTAGAAAAACAGTGTCGTCGAAACCCACAAGGCTTACCCTCTGGACTGTCTTAAGGATCTCATTAGGTTTGTCACCTCTCCAATTTGGCACAATGGGAAGTTGGCAAGTGCTCACATCTCGGATGTGTTCTGAACGTCAGGAGGGAATTACTATCCTATTAGGTGAGGTCTCTAACAGCAGCAGATTTGTGCCATCTATAGTCAGAGAGCTATCAGTATAATCAGATGATTTAGCTGACGAAACACTGCTTCCAGACATGACAGTATTTTATAAGCTTCGTCATAAAACAACTTCCCTCCCGGGAATTGTTTTGCCAGTCATTTTAGGAATTGAACTTGTGTTCCCCAGACCGGTAGCCTGGACCTCTGGGTTACTAGGCCAGTGACATTACCAATATACCGCCAGCTCATCTAAACAGCATAGAACAGTACAACACAGGTACAGACCCTTTAGCCCACCATATCTGTGCAAACTGTGATGCCATTCTAAACTAATCCCATCTGCTTGCACATAGTCCATATCCCTCCTTATCCGGCACGTTCATATGTCTAAGTGCCTCTTAATCATTGCTAACATATCTGATTTTACTACCTCCCTGGTAGTGTATTCCAGGCACCTACCACCTACTCTGCGTAAAAACTTTGTCAGCGCACCTCATTTAAGGGGAGAGGGGTAAGTTTAAAACTATGTTCCCTACCATTTGACATTTCCACCCTGGGAAAAAGACACCAACCTATCCACCTTCTCCATGCCTCTTATAATTTTATATATTTCTATCAGGTCACCCCTCAGCCTCCAACACTTCAGCAAAAGCAATCCAAGTTTGTCCCACCTCTCCTTATGGCTAGTACACTTGAATCCAGACAACATCCTGGGAAAGATTGTTTCAAAGAAAGGAACTGCAGGAGCTGGATGAACACAGCAGGCCAAGCAGCATCAGAGGATCAGGAAGGCTGACGTTTTGGGCCTAGACCCTTCTTCAGAAAAAAAAAATTTCTGCACAGCCCTGACCACTACGGTATTCCACAAATGGAAAATGAAGGATTATGCCATGAGTGATTTGTGATCTCAGATCGTAGAGCACATCAAACTGCGCCATATGATGTGTTGTGGGAGACACATCGATTTTTCATTCAGGTTCTCAGGTTCTCTAACATATAGTCAAACAATCCCTCCATTTATAAACATTTCCCATAATCTAAAAGCTGTGCTACCTCAGGACTGCGGAAGTGTATTTTGCATGAGAAGTTAAGCGGAGATATTTTCTGCTCCCTGCAATGTATGTAATAGGTTCCATGGTACTATTGCAAAGAAGAGCTGGAGGATTGCTCCCGTTGACTTGGCCAATCAACATTGGTGACACAGTGGTTAGCACTGGGATCTGAGTTTGATTCTAGCCTTCAGTGACTGCACGTTTTCCCTGTATCTGTATAGGTTTCCTCCAGGTGTTCCGAATTTCCTCCTACAGCCCAAAGATGTGCAGTTTAGGTGGATTAGCCATGGTAAATAGAGGGTTACTAGGATAGGGTGGATGGCTGGGTCTGGGTGAGGTGCTGTTCGGTGGATCGATGTAAACTTGTTGGGCTGAATGGCTGATTTCCATACTGTCGGAATTCTATGACCACTTTTTTAAAAAAAAAAATTCTGGTCATTGTCACAATTCTATTTGTGGGGGTTCTCTTGTGGGGCCAGTCTTCCCACATTGCATAGGGTCTAAACCTCAAACCTGGGGAAGGTGGGACTTGTACAAGAAGGACGGTTTGCACCTGAACTGGAAGGGCACCAATATCCCAGGCAGAAGGTTTGCTTGAGCTCTTTGGAGTGTTTAAACTAGTTTGGCAGGGGCATGGGAACTGGAGCTATGGATCAGAGGATGGGGTAGCTGGTGTACAGGCAGATACAGCATGCAGAGAGTCTGTGAGGAAGGATAGACAGGTGATAGGGCAAAGTTGCAGTCACTGTAACAGGTTGACGTGCACCTATTTTAACACGAAATGTGTCATGAATAAGGGTGATGAACTTAGAGCATGGATCAGTACTTGGAGCTATGATGTTGTAGCCATTATGGAGACTTGGATATCATAGGGGCAGGAATGGTTGTTGCATGCTCCGACATTCAGATGTTTCAAAAGAAATAGGGAGGGAGGTAAAAGAGGTGGGGGAGTGGAATTGCTAATCAAGCATGGTATCACAGCTGCAGAAAGGGATGTCGTTCGGGAGAGTTTGTCTACTGAGTCAGTATGGGTGGAAGTCAGAAACGGGAAAGAAGCAGTCACTTTATTGGGAGTTTTCTATAGACCCCCAGAGACACTGAGGAACAGATTGGGAGGCAGATTTTCGAAATGTGCAGAAGTAAGAGGGTTGGTGTCATGGGTGACTTCAACTTCCCTAATATCGACTGGAACATCCTTAGTGCAAATAGTTTGGATGGAGCAGACTTTGTCAGGTGTGTCTGGGAAGGATTCCTGGCTCAATATGTAGATAGGCCGACCAGAGGGGAGGCCACATTGGATTTGGTGCTTGGCAATGAACCAGGCCAGATGTCAGCTCTCTCGGTGGGAGAGCATATTGGTGATAGTGATCACAACTCCCTGACCTTTATTATAGTCATGGAGAGGGATAGGAACAGATGGTATGGGAAGTATTAAATTGGGGGAGGGGGAATTACAATGCTATTAGGCAGGAACTGCGGAGCATAAATTGGGAACAGATGTTCTCAGGGAAATGCACGACAGAAATGTGCACTGAGGGAAGGAAGGGATGGTAAGGTGAAGGAGCCTTGAATGACAAGACATGTGGAACATCGAGTCAAGAGGAAGAAGGAAGCTTACTTAAGGTTGAGGAAGCAAGGATCAGACAGGGCTCCAGAGGATTACAAGGTGGCCAGGAAGGAACTGAAGAATGGACTTAGGAGAGCTAGAAGGGGATATGAAAAAGCCTTGGTTGATAGGATTAAGGAAAACCCCAAGGCATTCTATACTTACGTGAGGAACAAGAGATGTCCAGAGTGAGGGTAGGGCAGATCAGGAATCGTGGAGGGAACTTGTGCCTGGAGTCGAAGGAGGTAGGGGAGGTCCTTAATGAATAGTTTGCTTCAGTATTCACAAGTGAGAGAGACCTTGTAGTTTGTAAGGACAGTGTAAAACAGGCTGATATGCTTGAATAGGTTAATGTTAGCAAGGAGGATGTGCTAGAAATTTTGAAAAACATGAGGATAGATAAGTCCCCTCGGCCAGACAGGATATACCCAACGTTACTACGGTAAGCAAGAGAAGAGATTGCTGCGTCTCTGGCAATAATTTTTGTGTCCTCACAGTCCACTGGTGTAGTACCAGGTGATTGGAGGGTGGCAAATGTCATTCCCTTGTTCAAGAAAGGAAACAGGGATAACCCTGGGAATTATAGACCAGTCAGTCTTACTTCTGTGCTGGGCAAATTATTGGAGAGGATTCTGAGAGATAGTATTTATGATTATTTGGAAAAGCATAGTTTGATTTGAGACAGTCAACATGGCTTTGTGAAGGGCAGGTCAAGCCTCACAAGCCTTACTGAATTCTTTGAGGATGTGACAAAATACATTGATGAAGGTAAAGCAGTGGAAGTGGTGTATATAGATTTTCGCAAGGCATTTGATAAGGTTCCCCGTGGTAGGCTCGTTCAGAAAGTAAGGAAGCATGGGATTCAGAGAACTTTGCCTGTCTGGGTACAGAATTGGCAGTCCAATAGAAGATAGAGGGAGGTAGTCGATGAAAAGTATTCAGCCTGGTGCTGGGTGACCAGTGGTGTTCTGCAGGGATCTGTTCTGGGACCTCTGTTCTTTGTGATCTTTATAAATGACTTGGATGAGGAAGTGGAAGGGTGGATTAGTAAGTTTGCTGATGACACGAAGGTTGGTGGAGTTGTGGATCGTGTGAAGGGCTGTTGTAGGTTGTAATGGGACATTGACAGGATGCAGAGCTGGGCAAAGAAATGGCAGATAGAATTCAACCTGGAGAAGTGTGAAGTGATTCATTTTGGAAGGTCAAATTTGAATGCAGAAAGCAGGGTTAATGGCAGGATTCTTGGCAGTGCGGAGGAACAGAGGGACCTTGGGGTCCATTTCCACAGACCCCTCAAAGTTGTCACCCAAATTGATAGGGTTGTTAAGAAGGCGTATGGTGTGTTGGCTTTCATTGGCAGGGGGATTGAGTTTAAGAGTTGCGAGGTTATGCTGTAGCTCTATAAAACCCTGGTCAGACCACACTTGGAATATTGTGTTCAGTTCTGGTCTCCTCACTATAGGAAGGATGTGGAAGCTTTAGAGAGGGTGCAGAGGAGACTTACTAGGATGCTACCTGGACTGGAGGGCAGATCTTATGAGGAAAGGTTGAAGGAGCTGGGGCTTTTCTTGTTTGTACGAAGAAGGATGAGTGGTGACTTGATAGAGGTGTACAAGATGATAAGAGGCGTAGACAGAGTGGATAGTCAGAGACCTCCTCCCCAGGGTGGAAATGGCTGTCATAAGGGTGCATAATTTTAAGGTGATTGGAAGAAGGTATAGGGGAGGCGTCAGAGATAGGTTCTTTACACAGAGAATGGTGGGTGCATGGAATGCACTGCCACCAGTGGTAGTATTGTCAGATACGTTAGGGACATTTAAGCGACTCTTAGATAGGCATATGGATGATAGTAAAATGAAGGGTATACAGGTTAGTTTGATCTTAGAATAGGATAATAGGTCGGCACACCATCGTAGGCCAAAGGGCCTGTACTCTGCTGTACTGTTCTCTGTTCTATGTTTGTCAGCAATGTGGCTTTGGCTGTCCTGAGGTATTATATAAATGCAAGTCATTCCTCAAAGTATCTTAGTGCCAGACAATTTGTCCTGTTAGTTTCTTCACTTGCAATTATTTATTCAGTTCCCTTTTGAGAGTCACTATTCAATCTGGTTTCATTGCAGCTTCAACACTTCATTCCAGATTATCATGACTTGATGCATAATTAACCTTTCGCATTTGATGTTACCTCTGATTCCTCTGCCAAAATGAAGAGTGTAATGAATAATTTTAATTGAGAAGATTATCTTTGTGACGCCTTAAAGATTACAAAATTGGTAATTTATACTAAATTGACCTTCATAGAATCATAGAATCCCTACTAGAATCTTAAGGCTGAAGTGAAGCATTTGTGAGAATTATGTTCATAAAGATGATGAGAAGAAAAATAAAAGCTTTTTTCAACTTAATATGTTGCTTTTCCAAAAGATCTGTGTATCAGGATGCTGATATCTACTTGCTTGATGACCCCCTCAGTGCAGTCGATGCTGAAGTTGGGAGACACATTTTTGAACGGTGAGTGGCTTCAGAAAACTATTTGCTTTGCATAACAACCAGTCCAGACTTTCTGATAAATTTCTGGTGATTTATTTTTAAGTAAAAGTGTTTTAAATACGTTTTTCTTTGAGTGTATTCAGCTTTACTAAGTGGTGCAAATTATGGCCTGAATTTAGGAAAGCGGGTATTTTGATGACATAGTTGTAATCAACATCAACTTTTGTTTGGGGCATTTCGATAGCTTATTTTTCATCTGGTTAAATGACCCTGTTATTGGAATCTTGCAGAAGGGCATAGAGGACCAAATGTCCCTCCTACATAAGTTGCTTTTTGGTATTTCTGGTCCATGCATTGTAGGCATTGCATCATCGCCATGTATTAAAATGGATAAATTAAGATTTTTGCTATCACAAATATTATTCATCTGTAGTTTTATAGGGTTTTAAAACATTGTGTCAACAATGTGAGCTACTTTACACTCCCTTTGAAAAGTAAATGTTACACATATGATATAAGGCATATTCTGAAGGTAAATTAAACTTTACAGGGCCAGAAATTGCAGGAAAGGTGCATCATTATAATGGTGATCGCAGAATTAGAACATAGAGCATAGAATAGTACAGCACAGTAGTGGCCCTTCAGCCCACAATTTTGTTCTGAACTTTTACCCTAATCCTAAGGTCTATCTAACCTCCACCCCTACCTTATACTATCATCCATATGCCTATCTAATAGCTGCTTAAATGCCTCTAATGAGGCCGACTCCCCTACCCTCTCCAACAATGCATTCCATGCCCTGACCACTGAGTAAAGAACCTACCTCTGATGTCTCCCCTATATCTACCTTCACGCACTTTAAAACTATGCCCCTTCGTAATAGCGACTTCCACCCTAGGAAAAAGTCTCTGGCTGTCCACTCTATCTATACCTCTGATCATTTTGTACACCTCTATCAAGTCACCTTTCGTCCTTCGTCGTTCTAAAGAGAAAAGCCCTAGCTCTCTCAACCTTTCCTCGTAAGACCTTCCCTCCATTCCAGGCAACATCCTGGTAAATCTCTGCACCTTTTCTAACATTTCCACGTCTTTCCTGTAATGAGGCAACCAGAGCTGGACACAATACTCCAGATGTGGTCAAACCAGGCTTTCGTATAGCTGGAGCATAACTTCATGGATCTTGAACTCAGTCCCTCTATTAATGAAAGCCAACACACCATACACCTTCTTAACAACTCTATCCACCTGGGTGGCAGCTTTCAGGGAACTGTGGACATAAACCCAAAGATCCCTCTGCTCCTCCACACTGCCAAGAATCTTTCTGTTAACCCTGTATTCTGCTTCCAAGTTTTTCCTTCCAAAATGAATCACCTCACACTTTTCAGGGTTAAACTCCATCTGCCACTTCTCAGCCCAGCTCTGCATCCTATCAATGTCCCTTTGTAACCTAGAACAGCCCTCCGCACTGTCCACAACGTGACCCACCTACATATCGTCCGTGAACTTACTCATCCACCCTTCCACTCCTTCGTCCAATTGTAGGATATCTAAAAATATTACAAGAGGTCTTAGCCACAACCAAATAAGAACAGAAGTAGGTAATTTTGTGACTCATGGTTTTTCACCATTCAATTAGGTCATGACTTATTGTGTCTTATCTCCATCCACCAAACTGGATTCTACCCATTTCATTCCCTTGCATACAGAAATGATTTTCAGTTTTTCAAATTGTCATTGACTAATAGAGCATGAGAAATGTAGGTCAGATGTAGGCCACTCACCCAGACGGCACGATGGCTCAGTGGCTAGCACTGCTGCCTCACAGCGCCAGGGTCCTGGGTTCGATTTCACTCTCAGGCGACTGTCTGTGTGGAGTTTACACATTCTCCCTGTGTCTGCGTGGGTTTCCGCTGGGTACTCTGGTTTCCTCCCACAGTCCAAAGATATGCAGGCTAGGTAGATTGGCCATGCTAAATTGCCCATAGTGTTCAGGGAGTGGATTAGATGTGTTATAGGGGGATGGATCTGGGTGGGATTCTGTGAAGGTTGGTGTGGACTTGTTCATCTGAAGGGCCTGTTTCGACACTGTAGGGATTCTATGATTCTATATCAGCTCAAGTGGTTGGGTAGTAAAGAAGGCATATGGGATGCTTCGCTTCATTCGCTAAGGCATAGAACATAGAATCAAGGAAGACTTGTTCCAACTTTATAAAACATTGGTAAGGCAATGGATGGAATACTGTGTGCAGGTCAGCACACTATCTGAAGGATATGACTGCTCTGGAGAGGGTGCGGAAAAGATTCAGCAAGGTGTTGTCTGGATGAAAAGTCTCAGTTGTGAGGAGAGACTGGATAAGCTAGGTTTGCTTTCCTTGGAGAAGAGGAACTTATGGTGAATCTGATTGAAGTATATAAAATTATAGAGGCAGAACAGTGTAAATCATGAGAATCTTTTCCTCATGGCAGATGTGTTGAAGACCAGAGGGCATAAGTTTAATGTGAGGAGTAAGAGGTTTATAGGGGAGAAAGAAGAATTCTTTTACACCCAGGGTTGGTAGAAATATACAGTGTGCTTCTTGAGAACGTGTTGGAGGCAAGTACTCTTGCAACATGTAAGAAGCATCTGAATGAGCACTTAAATTTCCAGGACATAGTCTGTTATGGATTAAGTGTAGGTAAATGGGATGTGTTTGTGTATTTCAAATGGGATTAGTGCACTTTGGTGTTTGTTTGCTGATGTAATGATAGTGGGCCAAAGGTCTTGATTCAGTGTTGCATAATTCTGACTCTTGACCTTGTCCACAATTCAATAGCACCATGGCTGATCTCGTTGCGGCCTCGGCTCTATTTTACCCTTAATCTCCCCACCCCACTCCAAACCTTTGACTCCCATGTAGGTTGAGAATCTAACTTGACTTTGAATGAATTCAATGACCCAGCCTCTGCTGTTCTGTATAGAAAATAACTCCAAAGACTAGTGAGTCCCTGCCAGAGGTTCCACCTCCTGTTGATGTTAAATGGAAGACACTTTCTTAACTGTACCCACATTCCAGATACCCGCCAAGGGAAAACATCCTCTCAGCATAAGACCATGTGAAATGCGACCAGAAGTGGGCTGTTTGGTCTCTCACATCTGGTCCAACATTTGGTATGATCATGACTGATCTAGTGACATTTTTCATGTCCACTTTTCTACCTTTTCCATATAACCCTTTCTTCCCTTATTGTTCAAAAATCTATACAAGAATTCTGCTTCACAGCTTTCTATGGCAAGATGTTTAATAGACTATCCACCATCTGAGAGAAGGAATTCCTTCCCATCTCAGTCCTAAATACATACCCCTTTATTCTGAGACTATGCCTTGCGCTCATAGACTCTCCTATGAAGGGTTAATATCCTTTCAGCATTTACCATTGTTAAGAATCATATATGTTTCAATGTGACCACCTTTCATTCTTCTAAACTCTAGTGAGTAGAATCCCAACCTGTTTAGCTTTTGCTCATAAGACAGTCCCTCCATACCGGGGGTCATCCTAGTGAACCTTCTCTGAACTGCCTCCAATGAAATGATATCTTGCCTTAAATACTGGGACCAAAACTGCTCTCAGTAGTCTAGATGTAGTCTCACTGGCACCTTGTACAGTTGCAGTAAGACTTCCCACTTTTATGATCCAACCCTCTTGAAATAATGGCCAACATTCAGTTAGCCTTTATTATTAACTGCCACACCTATGTGCTAGCTTTCTGTGTTTCATGCACAGTTACCACCCCCTTTCTCAAGTCCCTTTGTACTTCAACTTTCTGAAGTTTCTTTTTCTCCATTGAAATAATATTTTGTTCTTTTGTTCACCCTTCAAAAATGAACAACTTCACATTTTCCCATATTATACTCCATTTGCCCCATCAATATCAATGTCCCTCTTACAACCTGGCTTTCCATTTATTTTATGAAAACCAAAAGAACCGCGGATGCTGTAAATCAGGAACAAAAACAAAGTCGCTGGAAAAGCAATGCAGGTCTGGCAGCATCTGTGAAGGAGAAAACAGAGTTAACGTTTCGGGTCCGGTGACCCTTCCTCAGAGCTCTGAAACCCACTAGTCACATGGTCACCCCTTATTCACACACAATTTTTTTGACTATTAGCCAATTCTCTGTCCATGCAATATATTACCTTGAACACCATGGGCTGTTATGATTTAATCTGTTATGAGGTACTTTGTTGAACACTTTCAGGATGTTCAAATACAACACCATCTACCGGTTCCCCTCTATCCATCCTATTATAGACTTCCTCAAAAGCTCTAAATTAATCAGATATGGTTTCCCTTTCATGAAGCCATACTGACTCTGCTTGATTAGATGATGATTTTTCCAAATGTTCTGCTATTAATTCCTTAAAAATTGATCCCAATACTTCTCCAAAAATAGATGTTGGACTAAGCCTGTCATTGACAGGATTTTGCCCACCTCCCTTTTTGAATGGGGTGTCAGTATTTTCCAATCTTTTGGTACTCTCCAGATCGAAAGATTTTTGGAAAATAATAGCCAATGCATCCACTATCTCTGTAGTTATCTCTTTTAAGATCCTACGAAGCAAGCCATCAGGGCCAAGGGTCTTCTCTGCTTCTAGCTTCATTAGTTTGTTTACCCTGTCAAGCTACCTCAGAACCTTTATAAATTCCAATAAGATCACCCCTCATTCTTCTAAACTCCAATGAGTAAAGGTTCTATCAATTAGCCTTTTTTCACAAAATAACCTGTTCATCCCAAGAATTAGTCTACTGTATATTCTCTTAATAGCCTCCAGTACAAATACTTGCTTCCTTGAGTAAGGAGCTCAAAACTATCTGCAGTTCTGTAGGGTTGGTCTAACCAATGTTCTGTATAGTTGTAGGAAGATTTCCATATTCTTATATTCTGTCTTGCTACCTCTGAATTCCATGATTCTGTTGTCATTCCTAATTAGCTGATGTATCTTCATCTGAATGTTTTGTAACTCATGTATTAATGCACCAGATCCTCTCTGTATTGCAGCATTCTGGAGTGTCTATTTAATTGATATTCTGCTTACGTATGCTTCCTGCCAAAGTGAATCAACACACACTATATTCCATCTACCAAACTTATGCCAACACACTGTCTTTATCCCTTTGCTTCTCACAGTTTGCTTTCGTACCTCTTCTGTATTGTCTGCAAGTTTCACTAAGCCGTTTTGGTCTCTGCATCCAAGTCTCAAACACAAATCATAAATAGTTGAAGCCCCTAACTGATGTCTGTGGCATTTCATTTATTACAATTGGCCAACCTAAAAGTGATCTATTTGTTTGAGTCTCTGTTTCCTGCCAGCCAACCAATGCGAATATATTATCTCCAACACTCAGCTATTAGCTTTTGCAGTAATTTTTTGTACAATACCTTATTAAATGCCTTTTAGAAATCCCAGTAGAGAACAACTTCTTATTCCCTTTCATTCTTCTGTATGTTTGTTATGTCCTCAGAGAATACTAATAAATTTGTCAAAATACTGCTCTTTCACAAAATATGTTGACTGTACCTCATGGTGTTGTGATTTTCTCAGTGTCATTCAACCACTTTGTTAATGGATACTTGTATTTTCCAAAAGGCGGATGTTGGCTATCTGGCGTATAGTTTCTGCTTTTTTGATAGTGGTGTTACATTGCAGTTTTCCAAACTGCTGGGACCTTTCCAGAATCTGTAGAATTTTGGAAGAATGCAACCAATGCATTCGCTCAGCAAACACTTTGTTTAGGACACTAGGATGTGGGTCTCATTACTCTTTAGTCCCAATATTTTTCTTAGGACTTTTGTTTCTCTTAAGATAGTGACTGTTTTGATCAAGGGGTGAAAGTTTTCTGGGAATTAGCAAGACTGTGAAATAATCATGTCAGCCATGACTTTTATTGAATGATGAAGCAGGCTCAAGGGGCAAAGTTGCCTTCTCTTGCTCCTAATTAGTATGTTCGTATATTAATTTCCTTCCTCTTGCTGCTTAACTTTTTATTCTTGAACTTTTTTAAGCCTTCTGCTGTGAATACAGGTACAAGTACTTGTTCAAAATATCTGCCATTGAGTTGTTTCCGTTATTACTTCCCCAGTCTATCTAAGAGACCAGTGCTCTTCCTTTAGTTACTCATGACTTTTTTTATGTTCTTATAGAAGGTTTTTCTGTCTAGTTTCATATTTTTTCCAGAGTTTTTTCACGTCTTACTCAAATTTTATCATTTATTCTTTTTGTTATCCTTTTGTTTCTAAATTTTCCCATTTTACCAGATGGCCGTGAATTTTGGAGCATAGTGTGCCTCATCTTTCAATTTTATGTTATCCCTAAATTTCTCAGCTAACCAAGGATATTTCATAAGTATTTTTTTCATATCTTCATAACTCTTCTCTCAACCCTTGTGAAGTATGAAATATCTCCTTAAATGTTACTGCACGTCTACTGTTTTACCATAAAGCCTGTTTTCAGTTCCACTACACTTCATAACCTTGGTATTTCCTCATTTAAGTTTAAGACTCTAGCTTCAGACCCACAATGCTTGCCTTCTGCTCAAATGAGATTCTATCTTATGGCCACTCTTACCTAGTTGATCCTATATTATGAAGTTATTAAATTATCCCTGGCTAATTACACATTACTAAGTCTAAAATAGCTCCCTGATTTGGTTTCATGCTCTATTGTTTAAGAAATTGTCCTGAATACTTACTATTTTCCCACATCAAGGTTGTGGACTGGCTGGTCAGCATTTATTGACAACCCTTAATTGCCCTTGAGAACATGGTGGTGAGCTGCCTCCTTGAATCACTACAGTCCATTTATTTTAAGTGGACTCTCAGAGCTGTTGGAGATGCCAGGATTTTGGCTTGGCAACATCAAACGAACAGGAGTATATTTGTATTTATTTATCGGAGATATTTTTATAGATGGTGAATGACTTGAAGAGGAACGTGCAGGTGGCGATGTTCCCATGTATCTGCTGCCCTTGTCCTTCTGGATAGTAACAGTCATATGCTTTGAAAGTGCTGTCTAAGGAGCTTTAGTGAATTTCTGAAATGCCCTTGTACACATTGACAGTACACAAAGCCACTGCCTCAGTTGTGGGGGGAGTGAATGTTTGATCATGAGGTGCAAGTCAAATGATCTGCTTTGTCCTATATGGTGTCAGGCTTCTTGAGTATCGTTAGAGCTGCATGAATCTAAGCAAGTGACTTGCCCCTTGTAAATGGTGATAGGATTTGGGGAGTTGGTAGGCGGCTTACTCACTGGAGTCCTAACTCTGACTTGCTGTTGTCACTTCATTTCCGTATTGCTGATTTAGGTTAATTTCTGGTCAATGGTGGCACTTAGGATATTGGTAAGTAAGGGAATTCAGCAGTGGTAATACCATTGAATTCTGTGATTCATCCCTCAGGCTACCTTCGCCAATTTGATTCGTCCATTCTAAACGAAAATTAAAATTTCCAATGATTTCTGACATTCAATTCTTACTAGTGCATATTTTCACTTGCTTTATCCTCTGTTGTACAGTGTAACTACTATTAGACATCTATAAAACACCACCACTAGCGACCTCTTTCCTTTGTTTCTTATTTTCGTCACCAAAACTGATTTTACAACTTGATTCTCTGCAATAGCATCCTTTCCCTCTACTGTATAGAAACAGTCTTGATTAACAAAGTTACCCCACCTCCTTTTGCTTTCTTTCTGTCCTTGCGAAATGTGAAGTATCCTTGAAAATTCAGGTCCCAGTCATGGTCTCAGTAATAACTCATGTTTATTTGTACTTGTCATTATCAAGTCATCCATTTACAAAAGTGGCAACTAATATTATAAAGCACCCTGTTAATGTTCTGATTTATGGTAATTAAATGATACTCCACATCATTGGACACTCCGAAATGAGGCTATGGCATCTCATTCCAGTATGTTGTGAATTTTTCCAACGTTATTTTTATTCTTTTTATCCTCATTATCCATCTTGGCAAGACTAGCACAAAAATACTGCCAATCCAGTCAACATTAATTAACAGTAATTTTCAGGATACAAAGTTGTTTGACTTTCAAAAGCTGGTCACTCATTCAGTTTGAAATTAGGTAATACTTCTCTCAGAATATAAAATTTGAAGCACAGTGTATCTCTGAATCACAGAATTTTACACCACAGACATCATTTGGTCTATCATGTCTGTAATGGCTCTCCAAGTGAAACATTCCCTACCTTCTCTTGTAACCCTGTTGCTTCCCATTTGCCTGGTGAAGTGCAGCACCAACAGCACTCAAGCTTGATACCATCGAGGACAAAGCAGCCTGCTTGATTGGCACCATACCCACAAATGTTGACTTTTTCCGTTCACTTTGTAGCGGCTGTGTGTACCATCTACAAGAGACTTTGTAAAATTTCACCAAAGTCCCTTGCTTTCCAAACCCACAACCACCCCCATCTAAAATGACAAAGTCACCACTTACACGGGAACAACACCTGAAAGTTTCCCTCCTAGCCACACACCATCTTGACTAGGAAATATACCACCATTCCTTCAGTGTTGCTGGGTCATAATCCTGGAATTCCCTTTAATGTATATTCTCACTCCGTGTTGTCCTAACAAAAGCCACATTTTCGCACTTCTCTGCATTAATTTTCATCTGTCACTTGTCTATCTATTCCACCAACTTAGTTCCCTTTTGATATTCTAAACTATGTTCCTCATATCCTATAATACTTCCAAGATTTGTATCGGCTGTAGATTTTGAATGTGTGCCCAGGTGTAGTTCATTAACGTGAATGTATTGGGAAAAGCAGGGGTCCTAATCACCAATTCCTGGGGAACTGCAGTATAAATCTACCCCAATCCTAAAGCATCCATCAACCGCTACTCTGTTTCATGTTATTAACCTGATATTGTATCCACAATTTTATTGTACCTTTTATTCTGTGATCTGTAACTTTGCTCACAAGTCTGTTGTGCAAAAGTGTATTAAAATCCTTCTGGAAGTCCACGTACATCATTCGACAACATTGCCTTCTTCAGCTGCCTCTGTCACCTCACCAAAATCTTCAAGTCATTTCGTCACAATATTTCCTCATCAATTCATGGTGAGTTTCCTTAATCTGCATTTGACTAGGTGATTGTGAGTTTTGTCCCAAATTACTGTTTTGAGAATTTGAGACATTTGAGCTAAATTATCTTTCTGGGCTACTGAACTTTGACAATCATGTTGAAATGTCAAAAGTCCATACTTTGGGGGAAATAGTCACTTGGTGTGATTTTCTCCAAATCAACCAATTAATAATCAGAGTGGAAAGGGTGCAGCAGGTCAGCATATGAAGAGAAGGTAGAGGTTAATAGGATGAACAAGCAGGACCAGTTTATGAACAAGGTAGAACTATGAAAAGTGTAGTGAGTAAGACAGGAGGGAGAACTAATAAGACACTGAAAGGCAGGATAGAGGGCACAGTTCTTTATACAAATGCAAGGAGTGTAAGGAACATATTAAATGGGCTGCAGACATTGTTTCCAATTTGAATCTATGAAATAGTAGCTGCTATGGAGGCATGGCTGCAGGATGGTCAGGACTGGGATCTAAACATACGTGGTTATAAGATTTACAGGAAGAATACAAAAAGACAACAGGAGGGTGGAATAGTATTACTGATTAGCAGTAGAATCACTTCTGTGATAAGGTAGGATGTAAAGAGGGAAAGGCACCCAGCAGAGACTTTATGTGTGGAACTGAGGAACCATAATGGAAAGAAAACCACAATGGGTGTCGTAAATAGACTACCTAGCAGCAAGTCAGAAGTGCTAAATTGTAAAAATTCTGAATTTGGGCAGCAGTGTAGCAAAGACAGTGTAATATTAATGGGGAATTCTAATCTTAATGTAGACTGGGACAGACAGACAAGACTTGCCAGAAAGGTTGTAAGTTCTAGAGTTTCCTCTGACAATGTGTCTTGGGAGTGACAAAGTTACAAATAACATTGAATCAAATAATGAGCAATAATGAACCTGATCAGTGACCCTGTGGTTTGTTAGCAGGTTTGAAGGTGGGGAGAAGCTTGTAAAAATCCAACTGTTCCCTACCTGCACCCCTGACATATGTGATTTATTTTATTGGGCTTTGGAGGTGTTGAGTGGTCTTCCTGTCCTTGGTGCTTTAGACTTTAATGTGGGAGAGTCAATCAGTAAGTTCACAGAAGATACAAAAAAATGATGGGGTGATAAATAGTGAGGAGGATAACCTTATACTACAACAGGGTATGTACAGGCTGGTCAGATGGGCTGATCAGTGGCAAATGGAATTAGATCTGGATAAATGAGGCATTCACTTAGGCAGGATAAACAAGGCAATGGAATACATGATGAATAGCAGGATCCTGGGAAACACGAAGGATCGGAGAACTTAATGTGCATGTTTTCCTGCCCCTTAAGGTATCAGGATGAGTGGATGAAGTGGCTCAGAAGATATATGGATACTTGCCTTTGTTAGTTGAGGCATCGAGTTTAAGAGCAGGGGCTTATGCTGGAACTGTATAAAAGGTTGGTTCAGCCACAGCTAGAAAATTGGGTGCGGTTCTGGAATCCACATTATAGGACGAATGTGATAGCACTGGAGAGGGTGCAGAGGAGATTTATTAGGATGTTGCTGGGGCTGGAACATTTGTATTGAAAGAGAAATTGGACATACTGTGGTTGTTTGCCTTGGACTAGAGGAGAATGAAAACAAACATGATTGAGATGCATAAGATCATGAGAGGCATAGATAGAATAGACAGGAAGAAAGTTTTCCCCTTGATGGTGGAATCAGTGACTATGGCATCGATTTAATGTAAGGGGCCGCTGGTTTAGAGGGGATGTGAGAAAAACATTGTTTACTCAGAGAATAGTAAGAATATGGAACTCACTGCCTGTAAATGTGGTAGATGCAGAAACCCGCTAAGATTTCAATTCCACCCTCCGGCAACTGTCTATGTGGAGTTTGTGCATTCTCCCCATTTCTCTATGGGTTTCCTCTGGTTCCTCCAGTTCCTCCCATGGTCCAAAGATATACAGGTCAGGTGGATTGCCTATGCTAAATTGCCCATAGTGTCCAGGAATGTGAAGGCTGGGTGGATTAGCCATGGTAAATGTGGTGTTATTGGGGTAGGGTAGAGGGGTGAGTCTGGGTGGGATGTTCTTCGCAGGGTTAGTGTGGACTTGATGGGTCAAATGGCCTGCTTTCACACTATAGTGATTCTATTTTCTATGACTCTATGAAGTACTTAGATGTGCATTTGCAATGCCAAGGCATACAGACCAACTGCTGGAAAATGGGATTAGGTTTTTCTCTGACCAGCACAGACATGATGAGCCAAAGGGCTTTTTTGCATGCTGTTGAGAGCCTGTCCTACTGCTATTAACTCAGCAAGTCTGGCAGCAACCCTGAAGAGGAAACTGATTCAATGTTTTGAGCCCAGTGGCCCTCCTTCTGTTCAATTGTCCTCTGAAGGGTCACTGAACTCGAAACCTTGACTCTGAGTTCGCTCCATGAATGCTAGCAGATCTGCTGAGTTTCTCCAGAAATTAATGTTTTGTTTCAAGTTTCCAGCTTGCTTAGTTCTTTGTTTTATTTTACTGCTGCTATTTTACCTGGGCCAGGGGAAAGCCCATTCCATGTGGGAAATCCAGCAGCTTTAGGTGTTCAGCCTTGTGTTCTCCCCATCTTTTATGGGTTGCTTATGTCTACCCCCACCCTCAAAGTTTTACTTACAGCCTTCCTGCCCTCCCCCCCCTCATCATCAGGGCATGCTTCCCTCCACCTATCATGGAGTCCAGGCTCCTCTGCCTGTTAGCAGTGCCCAATGCTCCTGACTGACAGTAATGGAGCTGACAGAGTTGTTGGCTTTGATTTGTGAGCGGTTCGTCAGAATGCGTTGCTGTCCTGAGAAAGGGTTTGGAAGTCTTTTCTTAAAACAATCATTGCTGCTCCAAGCATTAAATTGCTGTGAAGCAGCCAGCAATATTGTAGGCAGTTTTACCACTGAATGATTATCCAGAAATTGAGATAGGCTACAGCACCCTGCAAAATCCACCCTATGACTTTTAAATTGAGAATTTGTTTGTTTTTAACATCCACATCAAATTGTTTCGCCACTCATGTATTTGGGTGGTGTGTATGAAACTTCTGGTCTGTATCCCTCTACTGCTACTAAAATTGTAACACTTAGTACTTATTCTTTATTGGTAAATTGTTTGCACTTCTCTGCATTAAATTCTTTCTTCCCACTTCACCAATCTGTTTGTATCCTCCTCCCCTGTTGTTCACTAC
>JAHRHZ010000176.1:198209-212428 GCA_024137785.1 Ginglymostoma cirratum
CTTCTCTTCTCCTCCTGTCCTGTCCTCTCCTCTCCCTGAAATACATTCTGTTGCCGTCTCTATGCTTAACTTGTCTCAAACACAACATTTTTTTTTCTTCTGTCCTTTTCTTTCAATGATTGAGAAAATAAGCCATTGGGTATAATATTTGTAGGGACCCATTGTGTTGATACTCCAACAATTTGTAGTACAAATATAGTCAGATGCCAAAACAAAGACCACTTAACAAAAGGTTTACATACACTAATAATTCACTGAGGCTTTGCAACTTGCCGAGACTGTCTCCAGGTATCTCCACGTCCATTGGTAGTGATATAACAGATGAGTAGGTCTGCAAGAAGTATTTTGAAGAGGCAGATTGTAAAGTTCTTTCATATGTTTACTTCTACATTTTTTTAATATCATTTTTCTGCAACTTGTTTGGCACACAGTTTTTTTTTCCTATGTTAATTTGTAATATATTCTCACTTTGTAACTTTTGTTTTATAACTTGAATCTTTCTAGAAAACACATTGGTCTTGTATAGGTTTTCAGTTGATCTAGAACAAAGTGTGCATCTCAAAAGTTACTCTGAGACCATCTAAACTGGATATGCAGGACTATAAAGTTCAATGAAATACTTCGCAGTGAATTGAGCAACTGAGAAATTGATCTTTCATATTTCCTTTAGGTGTATTACTGGTGTTTTGAAAAATAAGCCTCGTATTCTGGTGACACATCAACTCCAATATTTAAGTGCTGCTGACCAGATTCTGATATTAAGAGAGGTAAGTTTTTAGAAAACGGTACTTCTTAATGAAATCGTACAGATAGTGGGAATTGTGCATTTATGCTGTTTTAATTTGCATTCCACATCAATTATTCACTTACAGTTTGGATTTTTATACCATGCTTTCATTTTTATAAGTTAGGATCCTTGATTAGTTAATGGGTAAAATGAGACTGTTTGCCTCATTGTGACCATCCAAATTCTCTGCAAAGAACAACTCCCCTAGTCCCCTGCCTTTCTACAATTAACAGTTTCATTCTGTTAATTTCAGATGATTGTCCAATTCTTTTTAAGGTTTCAATTGAATCTGCGTTAACTGCATGCACTCTCCACTTGACGGATATTTAATGATTTTGCATATCTCTATCAAATCTCCTTTCAATCTTAACTTCTCTAAACAGAACAGCCCAAGAGTTCCCAATTTATCAATGTGACAGAAGTTCCTTGTCCTTGGAAACTTTCTTTAAATCCAATGCCTTGCATACTTTCAATGTGCTGGAGAGAGAATTGGATACAATGCCTCAATTAAGGCCAGACTTGTTTCATTCAGGCTTATCATATCTTCTTTGCTGTTTAAACTCTTACGTCCACTGCACTATAAAGGTAAAAAGCACTTTCTCAACTTACCTCCCATCTTCTAATATTTGAACACATATCTCTATTTGTGCACAGGTCCCAGTGCTCCTGCACCAATTTTAGAATTGCACTATTTATTTTGTGGAGCTTCTTTGTTCTTCCAATTAAAATGATCACTTCTTGGCATTAAATTTCACCTGTCATATGTCTACCCATGACACCAAACTGTTCACTACTTCTTAAATTTTATTACTATCCTCTCACAGTTCTAAATACTTGTATGTCTTGTGACTTCTGAAAATTGAAATTGTGCCCTTAAAATACACATCTCAGGTTATTAAAATAGATGAAAACAGCCTGGACTTAATAGTAACCATGTAGGAGTCTAGATACCCACTGCTAGATATCCTCCTGCAATCTTAAAAATGTTATTCAGATGCTTTGTTTTCCTCACTCAGCAAAATTTGGCCCAGATTTTCCAATTGCAGGCCATCATTATTCCAGTATTGATAACAGTTGCACTCAGTGACTATGTGGAATGGCCATTGTAACAAGCTCTAAAGAAATTGCTGGGAAAGTTGAATTTTATGCTGGGCAATTCCAACATGCATGGAACCCTGCAAAAGTCTCCATTTAAATCTGACAGTTCAGAGGGTTCTGGTGTAATTAAATAAAATAGTTACTCTGAAAAAGTTAGTCTATTAAATGCATAAATTAACCCATGAGTAGCCATTCAACTTACCACATACCTCTCTCTAGTCATGGCCTCATGATATTATCGCTGGACTGTTAATCCAGAGACCCAAGTAACGTTCGGGGGACGGGGGTTCAAATCCCACCACGGCAGATGGTGGAATTTAACTTCAATAGTAAATCTGGAGTTAAGAGTCTAATGATGACCATGAATCCACTGTCAGGAAAACCCATCTGGTTCACTAACGTTCTTTAGGGAAGGAAGCTGCTATCCTTACTGGTCTGGTCTACATGTGACTCCAGACTTACAGCAGTGTGATTGACTCTTAACTGTAACAAATGCAGGCCATTCCAGTGACACTCACATCTCAAGAATGAATTTTAAAAAAAGACTGCAACACACCGCACCCCTACACCCGCATTAAAGCCAGCTTGACCTGCCAGATCTGAAACAGCTCACCCCATTTATAGCCACAAGGCTGTTAGGCAGGGAATTCCAAGGTTTTGATCTAAATAAAGCAGAAGGAATCATGTTATTTTCAAGGTAGTATGATGAGTGGCTTGAAGGAAAACTGGCAAGTTCTTGTATCTCAGTCTGGAGCTTGAGGGGCGCAGCAGGCCAGGCAGCATCAGAAGACAGCCTGGCCTGCTGTGTTCCTCCAGCTCTACACTTTGTTATCTCTGACTCCGGCATCGGCAGTTCTTACTATCTCTTCCCAGGTATCTGTTGCCTTTGTCCTTCTTGATGAAACTTGTCATGAGTTTGGAAAGTGATGTTTAAGTTTGGTGAATTTCTGCAATGCATCTTATCCAGTTCTTGATCTGTCCATTTAGAGGATTCCAAGATAGGTAAAGAACAGCCTATCCAGCCTCCCTTATTCACTACAACTTAGACAGCGTGTTATGCAAAAAGACAGAGGCAAAGTTCTCATTTTGTGGCTCAGCCATACAACCTCCTTCCAAATCAGTGCACCTTTCTGGGTATGTAATTGCCTTTATTTCTACATTTAGCATCTTTTTACTCTTCGTATTATTTGTAGAAGACCATGGTATTCCCTTTGTATGAGAGTCTTGTCTCTTTCTGTACTCACCTCCTTTCTTCTCTTTTTTCTACATCTTTACTTCCCTCTGAACCTTCCATGATTAGCCTGATTCTCAATTATTTATCTGACATCTGTCATTTGCACCTATCATCTTATTGTAACCTTTTTAACATCAGGATATCTAAATTTAATTTTATTATCTTTTACCCTTGTGAGAATCTATCCTAACTGTGTTGAACTATCTGTGTTTTAAAGACACTATTTGATTGCAGTCTTGCCTGATGATCCTTGATTCTGATTGGACCATATCTTGCCTGGGAAGTCAACCCTCCTACGTATAATTATTTTTCCTTTCAATTGTTCATTTTCCTTTTCCGTGACCTAACCTGAACAGTAGGATCACTATCCTCTACTGACACTTGAGTCAGATATTTGCTTGCAGGTTAGGAGAACCAGATCATCTCCCAGCTCTGCATATATGGTACTGGACTTTGGGATTTTCATTTTAGGGTGGTAGGGCTCTCTGGGTGTTGGGCCAGGTGACCTGGAATGAGTGTAGAGGCAGACCGTGTGTCGATGGGCTAAGTAAAGGACTGTCATGGAATTTCAATTCTAAAAAGCAATAAAACATAAAACTGCCCTCATATCTCTACACACTGTCTATGCCTTGTCCATGCCAATCATGCAATCTCATGCCCCCACCCCATAAACCCCTATATTCTCCATGACAGCTGTCACTGTCACCTGCTGTATAATCTGTGGCACCTCCATGCCAATCAATGCTGTTCTGCCCTTATTCTTGATTTTTATAATTCCTGTATCAAATTAGTGCCACCTTATTCCAACCCATAACTCACCAGCCTTTATTCTTATGCTGACTATGCCAATGCACTCAGCAATCACAATGATTGGAGCTTAGAGCCTTTGCCAAGTATCCAGTGCAGAATTTATTTTTAAAAGCACTCATTCATAGAAACTCATTCACTGCAATTACATATATTCAACTACATAATCCCCCTGTAACAAAAAGCATTTCATCAAGAGCTGAATCTATCACCACCTTTACAAAAGAAGTGTTTGAAAGTCGCACGGTCCTCTGAGATATTAAAAAAATCTAACATCAGTTTTAAATATGCAATTCCTGATATATTTTAAGCAATAACCCCTCGTTCTAGATTGTCCCATAAGAGGAAATATCCTCTTCACATCTATCTTGTCAACACCCTCTAGAATTTTGTGTGTTACTGTCATCATCTCTCATACTTCTAATTTCCATTGGATACAAACCTAGCCTGTGCAATCTTTTCTCCTAAGTCAACCCACCCATTTCAGGTTTTAATCAAGTAAACTTTGTCTGAACTGCTTCCAATGCATTACCTCCTTTCTTAAATAAGGTGATCAATGCTGTGTACAGTACTCCAGATGCAGTCTCACTAATGCCCTATACAAATGAAGGCTGTAGTGTCCCAAAGCAGATGATGAGGTGGTGTTCCTCCAGCTTGCGTTGAGCCTCACTGCAACAGGCCTCAGAGAAATATTGGCCATGGAACATGGTGGAGTATTCAAGTGGCAGGCAGCTAGAAGCTTGGGGTCATCTTTATGGATGGAATATAAGTGTTCCACAAAGCGATCACCCCAGCTTGCAACTTAATCTCCCCAATGTATAGCAATTAGCTCATTAAATGAGTTTCCAAATAGTTCTCAATTAAGCTCTTTTTTCACTGGAAACCTTGGTGAGCGGGGGTATCTCTCTATAAGACTGGAACTTACAAAGTTTCATCCGTAAATTTCTGTTATATGCCATCTATAAAGTGAATCAAACTGCGAAATGGCAAGAATGCTGTGGTGATAATGGAAGACTGAAAACTTTCTTATAGTTCTTAACATAGTTCTTAACTATGGTTCATTGACATGTGGACTGAAGTTCTTTTGTGCAGTCCCTTCTTGGCTTATCCGCAGATGACTTGCAATGCAATAGTGAAAGCAGAATTCAGAGGGCCTGAACCTTTCTTATTTTAAAACAGTGTGTGTTATATATAATTCATTTCAGCAAAATCAAGTGTAAGCCACTGTTAAATGAAAGAGCTCTGATGTATGTTTTGTTAGCTTTTCTTCCCTTATTAATGGAATAACCTTCTTAGTTGACACACTTGAAGGAGCCTAGAATTCTATGACTACATCTGAAACATGTTTTCTGCAAAATGCTCAGCCTCTGTAATGCACCACCAGGAAATCCAGATCTCAAGCTGCTGGAGCTGTTGGCATCATAGAATCCCTGCAATTCAGAAATAGGCCATTTGGGCCATCAAGTCCATACTAACCAACTGTTGTCAAGAGCCCAGAGAACACCGGCTCCGGTTATTGGTTTATACAGAGAGAAGAGTCAGTTCTCACATCCTCAGACATTACTTTATTAATGTGTTAAACTTAAATATTTTTATCACAAAGCTAGACCTTATATATTTTCCCACAGACTGAACTAGGACCCACTTATACACCAACTGGAGTCCTCCAATACTCCCCAAGTACTCCTAGAGTATAAAAGCTAATACCTGATCAGGATGGCTGCTGCTGCTGATGAGGGCTGGTGCTGGCCAGGGGGCTGTGCTCAAATTCATCACCACGTGTTTGATGCAGGGTCTGCTTCTGCGATGGTTGGTCTTCGGAGTTTTCACTGGCTACGTGCCCCAAGGGTTGTCTTTTTATTCTTTCTCTTACCTCTGTCCAGTCGTGCTGTCTTCTTCCCATTGGCTCAGGCTAATTCACACATCGCATGCTTATTGGCCCTGGTCCTGGCCCAGTGACTTAAGTAGCATTACCTCATTATTTCTCATCCAAATAAGGCTTTTGCATCACCTCATCTTTCTTTTTGTAAATCTTAGTTAATTCAAACTGGTTTAAATAGACTCAAACTAACACCTGGGCTCAGGTCATTTTTAGTTCACAAGCTGCTTCTTTCTTTGTGTCAGCACCTTTGCATTCCTCCTGTTAGTGATATTGATGGCTGGTGCCCCTCTCTCTTTATCTTTCTGCAGCCTCTGGCTAACACCTCCCAGGCAGCAATGTCAGCAGCTTATATCTTTCTCTCTCTGTCTATCTCTCTGCAGCCTCTGCCCAACACTGCTGAAGAGCATCCCCCCCACCACCAGCCAAGCATATTTTAGTGTTACCATCCACTGCTAGTTTTGCCTCTACCAGTGAAGACTTTTGCCTTTGTTTCTTCGTCTGTTTGATAGACTGCAGCATACAACTTGTTATACAGGACATGATCCAAAGAAGAATTAAATAATATTTGGTGAAGCTTTGGATCCATAACTAAATCCTGTAACTTCTTAAAGGATCTGTTTCAAATTGGTACATAGGTGATTTTTTTTTCGAATAGATATGGAATGTTTAGCATTATCTCAGTTTCTGTGTTGCAATTTGTCACAGCTGTTTAAATATGAACAAAATTTTCAGAGGAGGTTGTTAGATGTGTGTCATAGATTCCTTACGGTGCAAAGGCAGGCCATTCAGCCTACCAGGTCTGCAAGACCCTCCAAACAGCATCCCACCCAGAACCTGTAACCCTGCATTTACCATGGATAATTCCCCTAGCTTGCAAATCTTACATTACAGGCAATTTAGCATGGCCAATCCATCTAATCTGCACATATTTGGACTGTGGGAGGAAACTGGAGTACCTGGCAGAAAACCATGCACATACGGACAGAATGTGCAAATACAGTCATCCAAGGCTGGAATCAAACCTGGGTTCCTGATGCTGTGAGGCAGCAGTGCTAACTTCTGTGCCATCGCACCACCTAGTAATTTTAAAAGAAAATTTCTTGGTATAATTTTTGTAATTACAGACCAACAACCAGGTAGAGAAAATCCTCAGGGAAGAACTGCATATTGTAATAACGTTGAGTTAGCACAACGTGGTGGAAGTATGCACTCTATTGAGTGTCGTCTTTATTTGTTTAAATTGGATCTGCTCTGGACAATGTAGTAACGTTTATGACAAACCTCTTTTCAGTTCACTGCTCCCCAAAATAATGAATAAAGAAACTGATTGCTGAATAAAACAAAATACTGCAGATGCTGGAAATCTGAAACAAAATCACAAAAGTGCTGGAGAAACTCAGCAGGTCTGACAGCATCTGTGGATAGAGAAACAGAGTTAACATTTCAAGTCCAATATGACTCTTCTTCAGAACTTTCTCCAGCTTTTCTGTTTTTATTTTATCATTAAATCTATTTTTAGAGAGGCTGTGTAACTCATTTAACCTTTCTATGTGCCAAATATTAATGGCTGAAAGACTGTAGAAACCAGTACTCAAATTCCCAATCTAAATTCTTTTGGACATTGTTTTGTTCTAAGGAATAGGTTATATTTTCTCACTGAGAAATCACTCTAATCTCAGAATATTTTTTAAATATGTTGCATACCAAAAACAAAACGCTTGAAATCACAATGCACTTTATCTGAATGTGATATAATTTATTCACTTGTTGGCTATTGTGTGATTAAATAACTTATTAGAAATTAATTTCAGGGCCAGGTGGTTAGAAAAGGAAATTTCAAGCAACTTTTAAATTCTGGAGTTGATTTTTCCTCACTGCTAAAACAAGATGAAGAGGATGAACAGACAGATTCCCATTCTGCCACAAAAATAACTAAAGAACGCACACTTTCACAGACCTCCAATTTGTCTTTTAGTTCCTCAACACAGTCTCACAAAGAAGGTTCATTTGAATTACCGGTAAGTTAAAGATGGATGAACATCAGTCAAATGAGAATAAGTAGATTCGGAGTTTGAAAATATAAAGATTTTGCTTTCTGGAGTTAAACTGTGTTCACCATAGAACATGTGGCATCAATTACTAGACTAATCCCTGGAGTGGGAAGTTGTCTTTTAAGGAGAGGTTGGAAAATTTAGTCTTTTATCCACTGGAGTTTAGAAAAGTAAGAGGTGACATGATTGAAAGATATAAAATCTTCAGAGACCTTGACAGGGGTGAGGAAGATATGAAGAGGATGATTCCTCATGTGGGAAAATCCAAAATTAGAGGCCACTTTAAAAATTAGTGGTTGCCTACTTTATCTCATAGATAAGGCAAATTTATCTTTAGAATGTTGCTTCATTCACTTTTTGAAGAAGAGAGTTTTGAAATATTTTTGATTCAGAAGCAGATAGGTGTTTGACAGGCAAGGCAGTTAAAGTTTATCAGAGGTAGACAGGAATGTGGAGTTACCAGATCAGCAACGAATGGTGAAACAGACCTATTCCAATGCATGTGCAAATTGGATGAAAAGTAAAACTTTAGTAGAAGTGCACAGTACATTATTTGTACTGTGTACATCCATCGAATCCCTACAATGTGGAAACAGGCCCTTCGGGCCAACATGTCCATACCGACCCTCAGAGCATCCCACCCAGACTCATCCCCTATAACCCTTCTAATCTATACATTCCTGAACACTACAGGCAATTTAGCATGGCCAATCCACCTAGCCTGAACATCTTTGCACTGTGGGAGGAAACCGGAGCACCCGGAGGAAACCCACACAGACACGGGGAGAATGTGCAAACTCCACACAGACAGTCACCTGATGGTGGGATCGAACCCGAGTCCCTGGCACTGTGAGGCAGCAGTGCTAATCACTGAGCCACTGTGCTGCCAGAGGAGGAGAACAAACAGGGGCATTATGGCATGAAGGATGAGCAAGGTGATGAGATTGACTATGGTGACTGTAACAAAGAACAGATGGTGAGAGGTGACCAATTGCCAGAACGTTGTGATGGCAATATTGCTGATGACCTTCCTGGGCACTAGTTCATCATCGAATTGCTCTTTCATTATGTTGTACTCCATTCAGATGAAAAATAAGTCTTAAGTAACCATAATACATAGGTGGTTATTTAACTCGGAATCATCAGTTAAGTTCTCAACTTCTACCAAAATTCTGCAGTTCAGGGAGAGCTGAAATCTCCAGAGGATGGCATTAGAATGTATCAAATAAGTGGACTCATATGTATTGTTCTACTTGCAGAATTCGGGTTTGATTCCAGCCATGGGTGACTGTCTGTGTGGAGTTTGCACATCTTCCCCATGTTTGCATAGGTTTCTGCTAGGTTTCTTCCCACAGTCCAAAGATATACAGGTTAGGTGAATTGACCATGATTTCCCCTTAGTGTCCAAGGATGTCCGAGTTAGGTGGAGGGGTGGGTCTGGGTGGGATGCTGTTCGGAGCGCTAGTGCAGACTCGATGTGCTGAACGATTTCTTTATGCACAGTAGAGTTTCTGTGATTCTCAGACTCAGAAGTTTGAATTTTATTCACTTACTTCAGGAGCATATGTTTCATCTGAGGATAGTTAATTAACCTCTATGATTTTGTAGAAATAGTGAAACTTTCTGACTCTGTCTTAACACTGACCTATTTTGCACTCCCATTTTCAAATCCTTTGCTAGATTGAATGGACTACAACATAATGAAAGAGCAATTAGATGATGAACTGGTGCTCAGAAAAGTTATCAGCAATATTGCCATCACAACGTTTTGGCAACTGGTCATCTCTCGCCTTCTGTTCTTTGTTACAGTCACCATTGTCGTTCTCATCATCTTGCTCATCCTTCATGCCATAATGCCCCTGTTTGTTCTCCTCCTGGTCCTCATCTCATTTCCCTCGTCCTTGCATTTGCCACTCCTCCTTGCATATATACTGGTTGCTGCCTTGTTGTAGCTTCTGCTTTGATGCATATTTTCTTGCCGAAGACACTGGCTTACTGAGCTCCAAATTACAAACTACTAAAGCAATTTTCCTGTTTTGTCAGTGAGTTGTTTTTTGCTTGAAATGTGCCCCTCATCAACTGGTATTCTGCAGCTCGATTATTCTTTGCCACCATCTTTTAAATAGTATTGATTGCTTTAGATAAAAGTAAGGATATGATGACCACAGCTTATGTAAGAGGTAAGCTGTGTACTAGAAACTGGTGTAAACACGAAAAAGCTTATGGTAATTCCTAACATTGGTCAGAGTGGAAGGCTTAGGGAGCTATTGAATTGCCATTCACAAATTGGTGTATCCCTCATGGTGTAAAGAAGAATGTTGTTTTGCACCATCCCTGCCTTTGTCAGTTAATTATCCTTTATTCAGCACCATTTCTGGGTGGCATAGGAGGCAAGGAAGTGTGTCACTGCCTGTGACCCTGAATGTCACCTTGGTGACTTCTTCTGATGGCATACATTTTCTCCAGTCTAGAAGCTGTCTTTGCTCAACCATATTTTACCCGGGAAGATCCATAGTCAGCTGCCGGGAAACTGGCTCACTTCTTTCTATGATCATTCACTCAAGCACAGAAAGGAGTCAAGGCCAAAACATTGTATAATTTCAAGAAGGTGTTGAATATGGCACTTGGAGCTAAGGGTAACAAAGGATATAGGTGAAAAGCTTGAACAGGCTATTGAGTCAAATGGTCAACTACGATCATAAATGACAGAGCAAGCTTAAAGTGCTCACTGGCCTACGCCTCCTATTTTCTATGCTTCTCTAGTTACGACACAAAACAATGTCATTCAAACCATCGTGTCGATGCTTCCTAATACTTTGCCCTGCCTAGGCTTACTTTCATCTTTCTATAGTTTGCCTCCTACTTCCCCATATACCCATTTTAAGTTGATCTTGTCCAGAAGACCACCCCCCCCCCGCCAGCTTCACCTATTACTAGATTAAATTTGCATTAAACTACTGACCACCAAACTTCACTTTCTCCATGTTAGCCAATGTTGTTAACAGTTCTCTTGCTTCAGTTTCTGTTCCTCTAAATCCTTTAAAGCTTCCATTATCCTCATTTTAAGAAGACGACCATTGATCAGACCTCCCTTGCAAATTACTATCTTGTCTCTAATCTCTGTCAAAGACCTTGAACATGTTGCATTCTAAATCCATTCCCACCTTTCCCAGCATTCCTTGTTTTATTGTTCCAATCAGGCTTCTGATCTCTTTATTAAAAATATAGAGAACAAAAAGACACTGATACAGAGTAATTTTGCAAAAGAAACAAATTTGATATGAGAAAAGAATATTTTAACACAGGATCCACAATGTACTCCTTGACAGTGTGATGGAGGTACTGCCAATGTAGGCATTCAAGATAGTGTTCGATAATTATTCAAATCAAAGAAATATTCATTTTCCTGCCTTCCCCTCATGACATGAAGTCATGATGTTCAACTGCAAATATCAAAGCCACAAATCGCATCATATGTGACTGTGATAATGAGATGGCCCCATCTCCCCAAGGCACAATCTCCTCCATCCTCCTTGACTGTCCACAGTCTTTGATATTGTTCACTACACCATGAAATAATTTTAGTGTATAAAATAATAAAGTAATTAAGCAAAGTATGGTAAGAAAGCTACTGTTAACATAAGGGAAGTATGTTAATAATATTCTTACATAAGTGCCTTTTTTTTTAGAAAAGAAGCTTAAGGGGCTTAAAGAAAGTATGGCGGCAGAGTTCATACCTATGATATGCTTCTCCTGTGCTATGTGGCGAATCATGGAAGCTTCAGTTGTCCTTGGTAACCTTGTGTGCAGAAAGTGTGTCCAACTGCAGCTACTGGCTCACCACACTTTGGAGCTGGAGCTACCCATGCCATGGATAGCACACTTGGTGAGGTGGTCACGCTGCATGTAAAGACTGAATAAGCAAAAAGGGTACAGGTGACTACCAGGCAGAGTAGGGGAGGACAGGTGGTGCCTTGTGCCCATCCCCCTTTCTAACAGATTTGGCGTTTTGGATACTGTTAGGGGAGGTATCTATGCAGGAAAAAACAGTGGGAGCCGAGTTCATGGCATTATGAGTGGATCTACTGCACAAGAAGGGAGGAAGAATAACAGAGCTATAGTGGTAGGTTATTCAATTGTAAGGGGAACAAACAGGTATTTCTGCAGCTACAGAAGAGGCTTCAGGATGGTATATTGCCTCCCTGGTGCCAGGTTCAGGGCTTGGACTGAATAGCTGCATGATGTTCTGAAGGAGGAGGTCATACAAACAGATGGTGTTTGACTGCCCTCCTCTTTCAGAACATCAGGTAGACATGGGTAGAAAAAGTGACAAAGCCCTGCAGGCAGAATTTAGGAAGCTAGGAGTTAGATTAAAGAAAAGGAATCAAAAGGTAATAATCTCTGGGTTACTTCTCGTGCCATGTGCGAGTGAGTTTAGGAGTAGGAGATGAATGAGTGGGTGGAAAGATGGTGCAGGAAGGAGGGTTTTAGATTTCTGGGACAATCAGACTGTTTTGAGGGCATGTGGGCCTGTACAAAGCAGTCCGATTGGTCCTGTTCCATTCAGGTGCAATGTTCCTATGGGAAGGTTTGCTCATGCTGTTGAGAAGGGTGTAAACTAACTTGGTGGGTGGAGAAGATTCAGCAGGAGGAGCTGCATGGCCAAAGTTCGAAGTGACAGCAAGTGAGTCAGAACAATAGAAGTTATAGGCAATGCAAGTTATAGGCCAGTTAATCCACAAGGGAGATTGGCAAGATTGGATGATATTTATTTTAACACAAGGACTGTGACAAAAAAGGCAGATGAGTTGTAGGCACACATTCAAACAGAGAGATATAATCCCATTGCTGTCACTGAGTCATTGTTGAGAGATATACAGGATTATCAGGTTAATATTCTGGCAAGACAGCGAAGGAAGAAAAGAGGATGGGATTTTGCAGTATTGATCAGAGAATAAATTACAACGGTAAGTATGGATGACACTCATAGAGTCATACAGCATAGAACCAGGCCCTTCAGCCTACCATGTCCATACCAACCAACAAACACCAAGCCATACTAATTCCATTTCCTGTACTTGGTTGATAGCTGACGATGCCCTGACATTTTAAGTGCTCGTCCAGAAGCAGCTTAAATGTTACAAGAATAACTGCCTCCACCATCTTCTCAGGTAGCGGGTTCTAAACATTTACCACCCCAGGGTAAAAACATTTTTCCTCAGATCTTTAAACCACTTCCTCCTCACTTTAAACTTGTAGCCTCTGGTCTTAGAAGTGCCTGCTGGGGGAGAAGGTTCTCATGATCAAGCCTGTCTGCATCTCTCATAGTTTTGTATACCATGATCAGATCACCCCTCACCCTCTTCTGCTCCAAGGAAAACAAACATAACTGCTCCAGGGAAAATAATTACATCTCCTAACTGAGACGTTCTATCTGGGCAACATCCTCGTGGATCTCATCTGCACCCTCTCCAGTGTTATCACAGCCTTCCCCAATGTGGCAATCAGAACTACGCCCAGTATTAACACAGTATATCTGGAAGAACACAGCAGGCCAGGCAGCATCAAAGGGATAGGAAAATTGACGTTTCAGGTCAGGACTATTTTTCAGAATTGGGGAAGGGGAAGAGTGCTCAGAAATAGATAGAGGAAGGAAGGGTGGAGCTGTGGAAGGTAGTTGGGATGGTGATAGGTGAGTGCCGGTGGGGAGTGGTGGGAATTGGTGAATGAGATAGGTAGAGGGGATAGCTGGGAGAGAAGATGGACAAGTTGTGTCAGGTCAAGGAGGCGGGGATGAGAGGGAGGGTTGGACATGGGACGAGGCCAGGGTGGGGAGATTTTAAAACTGGTGAATTCCATGTTTAGGCCATTGTGCTGTGGGCTCCCAAAGCAGAATATGAGGTGCTGCTCCTCCAGTTTATGGGTGGTGTCATTGTGACACTGGACGAGGCCCAGGATGAATATGTCACCCAGGGAGTGAGAAGGGGAGTTAAAATGGTTGGCGACCAAACAGTGTTGTTGTTTGTCACATACAGAGTGCAGATGCTCTACTGAATGGTCTCCGAGCTTACACTTGGCTTCGCCGATGTAGAGGAGGCCACATCGGGAACAGCGCATGCAGTAGACCAGGTTGACAGATGTGCAAGTGAACCCCTGTCTAATATAGAAGGCTTGTCTTGTGCCTTGAATGAGGTGAGGGGGGAGGTTTAGGGTCAGGTGTAGCACTTCTTGCGGTTGCAGGGAAAGATGCCGGGGTTAAAATTGTTTCGGAGATAGCAGGAACTGCAGATGCTGGAGAATCTGAGATAACAAGGTGTAGAGCTGGATGAACACAGCAGGCCAAGCAGCATCAGAGGAGCA
>JAHRHZ010000176.1:212828-257383 GCA_024137785.1 Ginglymostoma cirratum
TTTCTGAAGAAGGGTCTAGGCCCGAAACATCGGCCTTCCTGCTCCTCTGATGCTGCTTGGCCTGCTGTGTTCATCCAGCTCTACACCTTGTTATCAAAGATGCCGGGGTTGTGGGTTTAGTGGGGAGTGTGGAGCGGACGAGGGAGTCGTGGAGAGAGTGGTCCCTAAGAAAGGCAGATTGGGTGAGGAGGGGAATATCTCTTTGGTTGTGGGGTCAGATTGGAGGTGTTAGAAGTGGTGGAGAATGATATGTTGGATGTGGAGGTCAGTGAGGTGATATGCTGCAGGAAGTGCTATAACTGCCCCTACACCTCCCCCCTCACCTTCTATTTATTTCTGAGCTCCCTTCCCCCTCCCCATTTCTGAAGAAGGATCCCGACCCAAAACGTCAAGTTTCCTGCTCCTCTGATGCCGCCTGGCCTGCTGTGTTCTTCTAGCTCCATATGGTGTTATCTCTGACTCCAGCATTTACAGTTCTTGCTATCTCTGTGCACAGTATTTCCAGCCGTGGCCTAACCAATGTTGTATAAAGTTGTAACAATATTTCCTTGCTACTATACTGTACACCCCGGATAATGAAGACAAACATCCTGTCTGCCTTATTTTCCATCATGTTTACCTGTGCTGAAGCCTTCACAAATCTATGAACTTGTACACCAAGATCCCTTTTTCCTTCAGTACTTCTTAGCAACCTACCATTCATTGTATAAATCCTACCCTATTGGACCTCCCAAAATGTAGCACTTATCAGGATTAAATTTCATCTACCTTTGTCCTGCCCAATTTATCCAACCAATCAACATCAGACTGTAGCCTGAGACCATCCTCCTTACTATTGACAACACCACTAATTTTCTTGTCATCTACAATCACAATAATTTTAATTTCTACATTCACTTCCAAGTCTATGATGTACAAAACAAACATCAAGGATCCCAGCACAGATTCCTGTACACCACTGGTTGCAGGCTTCCAATCACAAGAACAACCCTCCTCCATCACTCTTTGCCACCAAACCAATTTTGGATGCAGTTTGCCAACTTGCCTTTGTTCCCATGGGATCTTATCTTTTGGACTGGCCTTCCATGTGGGACCTTGTCAAACACTTTACTGAAGTCGATGTGAACTTCATGCAACTTCACTACCCTCATCAATTAAGTTAGTCAGACAGGATCTCCATCTGCCAAATCCTTGCTGATGATCCCTGATCAATCTCTGCTTTTCCACGTATTGATTAAACCTGTCTCCCAGATGTTTTGCCAATAATTTTCTTACCACTGATGTTAGACTAACTTATCTTTAATTACCTGATCTATCCCCACTACCCTTCTTGAGCAAAGGAACCTCATTAGTTATCCTCCAGTCATCTGGCACTTCACCTATGACCAGTGAGGTATTAAATATCTCTGCCAGGACCTCAGCAATCTCCTCCTTTGCATCCCATAGATATCTGGGGTACATCTCATTAGGGTCTAGGGATTTATGAACTTCTATGCCTGCTAATTACATAATACCACCTCCTTATTGATCTTAACATGCTCTTGAACCTCTCCACCCTGACACAAATGTCCAACTACAACGTCTTTCTTTAAAACCTCACCCATACCCACCGGCTCTTGTACTGGTTGCCCCTTTAGTCTTTAATAGGCCTCCCACTTTCCTGATAATACTTTTGCTCTTAATGTACTTGTAAAATGCCTTGGGAGTTTTCTTTGATCTTGTCTGCCAAAGATGTTTCATGGCCTCTCATTGCCATCCTACTTTCATTTTTAAGCATTCCCCTATACCCTCTATACTTGTAAAGGGCTTCCCCTGTTTTTAATTCTCTGTACATAGCGTAAGTGTCCTTCCTTTTCTTTATCAAACTCTCAATATCCCTTGATATCCAGGGCTCCATGGTTTGGCTGTCCTTGCCTTTCACCCTTGGAGAAAGGTGCTGTCCCTGAACTTTCTTCATACTCCTTTTCAAAGACTCTCACTTTCTAAATATGGACTTACCTGCAAGTAGTTGCTCCCAATCTAGGTTTACCACATCCTGTCTAATGATTTTGAAATTGGCCTTCACTTAGTTTAGACATTTAACCTCTGCACTAACCTTATCCTTTTCCATAATGACTTTGAAACTTAGAGTTCTGGTCATTACCCTTGACTTAATTCCCTTTGATTAGGTCTAACACTGTCCTATCCCTCTAGAACTACCTGTGTACTGGAACAAGTACAACCTGTCCAACTGCTGGATGCAATCTAAAAATTCATTCCTGTCTAATCCCTTCATACTATGGCAATCCTAATTAATGTTAGTAAAATTAAAATTCACTCCTACTATAACCTTGTTCCTCTCGCACCTTTTTGGTTTACCTCATACCTGCTCCTCTATCTCCCTCTGATTGTTGGGAGGCCCCTGTAGTGTAATGCCGGCAAAACAATAGCTGCTTTTTTATTTCTAAGCTCTATGCAGATGGCCTAATTTGTGGACCCTTCTAAGACATTCTCTCTCATTACGACAGTGACAGTCACCTTTATCAATAATGTAATGTCCCCATCTCTCTCTTACAGCTTCCCTCTATCATGTCTGAAACTTCTATACCCTGGATGGTTGAACTGCTAGTCTTGCTGTTCCTTCAACCATGTCTCAATGATTGCAACAATATCATATTCCCACATGCTGATCAATGCTGTAAATTTATCCGCCTTACCAATCAGGCTCCTTGTATTAAAACGGATACAATTTAGCTTTCTGGTTCTCCCATGAACCTTATTTTCCCCATGTCTCCTCACCCTGCAGGACTGTTCTAGTATTCCTTTTATATCTGCTTGAACCTTACTCCTGATCTTATTACTACTTTACTCCACTGCCAAATTAGTTTAAAACTTCCTGAACAGTAAGGATATTGGACTCGAGTTTGCACCTATCTTCCAAAGAGCATTCCACCCAGGCCCAGCCCCTTACCCTATCCGCATAACCGCACATTTTAGCATGGCTAATCCACCTAGTTTACACGTTTTTGGGAGGTAACTAGAGTACCCAATGGAGACCTACACAGACACTGGGAAAATATGTAAACTCCACACAGGCAATTTGCCAAGATTGGAATTGAGTCCCTGGCGCAGTGAACCAGTGGTGCCAAAAACAGCCACCATGCCACCCCTGAGACTTTGGTTGCTCTCCTAAGAGGAGAGGAGATTGAGAGGGGACATGATTGAGTTATATAAAATTATACGAGGGGCACAGATAGGGTAGCCAGGAAGAAATATTTCCCGTTGGTGGAGGAATCAATGACCAAGGGTACGGATTTCAGGAAAGGGCCCAGAGGTTTTGAGGGGATGTGAAGAAAACCTTTTTCGCCTAGAAGGTGATGGATATCTGGAACTCACTGCCTATAAGGATTTTAGAGGGATAAATCCTCAAAATTTAAGAAGTATTTGGATCTGCATTTGCAATGCTAAGGCATACAGGATTATGTGCCTATTGCTGGGAAATGAGATTAGAAAAATTATGTGGTTGTTTATGACCAACACAGACTCCCTCAATAGGCTGAAAGACCCTTTACTTTGCTTTAGAGTTCTCTGACTTTATAGTTCACAGACAATGTGAGGATCTGAAAATTGTAATCTGTGGTTCACAAGTTATACGACTTGTTTGTCTGACAGGGGGAGTCTGTACTCTCAGCAACACCAGAGGAGAGTCGCTCTGAAGGATCAATTGGCTTTAACATTTACAAGAAGTATTTTCTAGCAGGTGCTAACGGTTTTATACTGATGGTTGCCATCATTCTCAATTTGGTGACACAAGTAAGTGACTATGTAGTCATTATAGATGTTGAAAATGAATCTAAGAAATGACTTCATCTGAAATGTATGAGTCATATTTTTCTTATGCCTTGAGCATTCAGCTCTTTTGAAAAATAATGGACAGATAGCTGCTGTGATTTAAGAGCTTTCTTTTATGCACCCCTGGAATTGCATAAACATCAATCTTTGGCTACTCATCAACAAGCTGTTATTAATGATGGATAATGTGAATCAGTTCCCTTCTGTATGCTGGCAAGACACTTCTTTATATCTGTGATTTGCTTGATTTTGTTGTTAGACTTATGTGATTTTAAGTTACTTAAGAAGGTAGGAACAGGAGTAGACATTCGTTCCCTAGTGTCTGTTTCACTATTCAATGAGAACGTGGTTGATCTGTGGCCTAACTCCATATCCTTGTGCCTTTGGCCCATAACCCTTGATACGTTTGCTTTGCATATTTTGGGAGAAATTCTCGGGCATTGGGAAATTAAAATGAAAAAGAATCATGGCAGAAACTCTCCTAAAGCTGATGTCACACCTGGCATAAAGGAAGATTGATACCTGACTTCCAGCAATTGTATCCCATTCTCAAGACATCAGTGCCAGAGCTAACCAAGGCAGTATCCTAGGCACGGCTGCTCCATCAAAAACTTTACTTCCATCAGAAGGGCAGCACCGTCCATACTAATGATTGCAGAATGTTCAGATGCATTTGTAATTCCTCAGTTAAAGAAACATTCCATTCCCAAATGGAGCAATATCTGCACAATGCACCAGGAACTGGCCATTTTCAAGACAAGACCTTACCACCTCCCTTTGTTATTCAATGTCACTACTATTATCAAGTCAACTGTCTACGGAATCTTGAGAATACCGGAGACTAACCATTCAAAAGGTGTTCCTGTCAGAGCAGATCATTGTCTTGGTGTTCCATGGTGGGTGACTCTGCTCATGATGTCCCAGTGTATTTCCACCAGTTAACAGGTGCAATTGAAAAGTGTGATTGACTCTGAACTTTCCTGAATGAGTGGAGCTAGGACAACAATCCAGAAATTGGACATGATTCACTATGAAACACTTTACTCAGTTGGAACCCCATCTGTCATCTTCATTCCCTCCACCACCGGTACATTATGTACATGCTCCAGGGTGCACTTCTTTGTCAACTCTTTCCCATGAGCTCTGACAATATTAGCAGATGAATACTACTGTCATATATTAATGTCACATCTGTATGTTGCCTACTGTCCCTAACACTGTAATATTACATCATTCCTTTGTTATTGCTGGGTAAAAATCCTGCTGCTCCCAACCTAACAACATGCCTTCACCAGAAGGACTGCTGTAGTTCAAATAGGTTGTTCACTCTCACAGTCTCGAGGAAAATTAGTGTCCGAGCACCACATCTCTTCCTGAGGAGGAATATATAACTAACGAAAGTCGATGCAGCTGGCTATTTACTCCCCTGACTATTGACTATCTTAGAATTGTCCTTTGTAAACCAATGTCTAAGTCATGAACATACATCGCGAAAGACAAGGGTCCCAACACTAAACCCTTTGAAAATCCATTGCAGACCTTCTTCCTGCCCAAAATACATCCATTAACTATGACTCTGTTTCCTTTCACTCAGTCAATTCTGTATTCATGTTGCTACTGCCATTTTTTCCCAAGAACCGTAATTTTGCTCTCAAGTCTGTTGCATGGCACTGTATCAAACTTCTCGAGTCTAGCATTTTAACAGAGATAATTGCTGAGAAAATGGATGTATTTGTTTTGGTTTTCCATAATCCTATTGATTCTAAAATGGTCCCAATGAATTGGAAGGTGGCAAATATAACTCTTATGCTGAAGAAAGGAGAGGAAAAGACCTTATGACGTGCAAGGAGAAATAGACCACTCAACCCCTCGAGTCTACTCCAGAATTCAATGAGTTTGTGGCTGATCTGATAATTTTCAACTCCATTTTTCTGCCTTCTCCACACAACCCTCGATTTCCTTATTGATTAAAAACCTGTTCATCTCAGCTTCAAATACACTTAATCACCCAGCCTCAATGGCTGTCTGCAGTAAAGAATTCACAGATTCACTATCCTCTGAGAGAAGAAAGTCCTCTTCATCTCTATCTTAGATGTGTACTCCCTGATTCTGAGATTATGCCCTCTGGTCCTAGACTCTCCCACAAAGAGAAAGAGCCTTTTCACATTTACCCTGTTAAGTTGCCTAAAAATCTTGTTTGTTTCAATAAGGTCACTCCTCATTCTTCTAAATTCCAATGAGAACTCCACTAGTTACAGGTTGCCTTTCTAAAAATGCCCGTCTTATCCCAACTCTGACTTGTTTAAGAGATAGTAGGAACTGCCGATGCTGGAGAATCTGAGATTTCTGAAGAAGGGTCCAGACCTGAAATGTCAGCTTTCCTGCTCTTCTGATGCTGCTTGGCTGCTGTGTTCATCCAGCTCTACACCTTGTTATCTCTGACTTGTATAAGTTAGCTGAATCAGAATAATGATCCTAAATATAGACGTCAGAATAGTACAGCACAGAAACAGGCCCTTTGACCTATTTTGTCTATGCTGAGCATGATGCTATTCTAAACTAAGGTCTGTATCCCTCTATTTCCTGTCCTTCATGTGTCTAAGTGCCTCTTAAACATTACTATTGTCTCTGATTCTACCACCTTTCCTGGCAGTCTCTTCCAGGCACCGACCACCCTCTGTGTTTCTTAAAAAAAACTTTCTCCTCTCATCTTAAACCTATTTCCCCTAGTATTTGACATTTCCACCATGGGTAAAAGACTACAACTATCCAACCTATCGTGCCTCTCATAATTTTACATACCTCTATTAGGGTGACCCTCAACCTCCAATGCTGTAATGAAAACAATGCAGTCCATCCCGAAAACCAGCCTTCCTTCCATTGACTTCATCTACACTTCTCGCTGTGTCAGAAAAGCAGCCAATATAATCAAAGACCACTACCTATCCCACCCTGATTATATTCTCTTCCATCTTCTTTCATTAGGCAGAAGGTACAAAAGTTTGAAAACATGTGTCAACAAATTTAAGAATAGCCTTTTCCCACTGTTACCCGACTTATGAATGGACCTTTCATATATTAGAGTTGATCTTCTCTATACTTGTAACAATATATTCTGCATTCAGTTCTATTACCCTGATGTACTTATGTAAGGCATGGTTTGTTTGGATAGCACACAATATAATACTACATGTTGTATCTCCGTACATGTGACAGTAATATATCAAATCAACGTCTCCTTATATCTAATACACTTCAGTCCAGGCAACATTCCGGTAGACCTCTTTTGCACCCCGTCTAAAGCCTCCACATCCTTCCTGCAGTGAAGTGACCAGAACTGCATGTACTACTCCAAATGTGGCTTGACTAAACTTTTATGCAGCTTCAACTTAAATTGCCAACTTTTAAACTCAGTGCCCTGACTGATGAAGGTAAGCATGCCCATTCATCTTCTTTATCTCTCTACCTACTTGTGTTGCTACTGTCAGGGAGCTATAGACTTGCACCTCATGATCCCTATATATATAAGTGCTCTTCAGGACACTGCCATTTACTGTATACATTCCCCTTGTGTTTGACAGCTCAAAATGCACCACCTCACACAATTCCAGATTAAACTTCATTTGGCATTTCGCCGCTCAAGTCTCTAACTGATCTATATCCTGCTGTATCCTTTGATAATCTTCCTCATTATCCAGAACTCCTCCAATTTTTGTGTCATCTGCAAACTTAAAGTCAGACCACCTACATATTTATCCATATCATTTATATATATTACAAACAACGGAGATCCGAGCACTCATCCTTGCAGAACACCACTGGTCATAGACATCCAGTTGGAAAAACAGCCCTCCAGAGCTATCCTGTCTTTGATGACCAAGCCAATTTTACATTAATGTGCCAATTCACCATGAATGCCATGCAACTAAATCACCTGGACCAGCCTACCATGAGGGACCTGGTTTAAATGCCTTGGTAAAGTCTATGTAAACAACATTCCCTACCCTTATCAAACATCTTTGTTACTTTCTCAAAAAGCTGAACTATGTTTGTGAGACAAGACCAGCCCCACATAAAGTCATGCTGCCTAGCCCTCATAGGTCCATTCTTCTCCAAATGTGAGTAAATCATGTCCCTAAGAATTTCTTTGTTTTTATTTCTTATTCTTATTCTATTTCTTATTATCACTGAGAATATCTGATAATTTCCCTTACAATGTTGTTAGACTATCGGCCTATAATTTCCTGGATTATCTCTGTTGCCCTTCTTAAACAAAAGAACAACATTGGCTATTCTCCAGTGTTCTGGGACTTTGTGGCTAAAGAGGAAAGTGCAAATATCTCTGTCAAGGCCCCACCAATCTCCTTCCTTCAGTATCCTGGGATAGATCTCATCAAGACTTACTACCTTACTGTTTTTCAAGACACCCGAAACCGCCACCACATTAATATTAACATGCCCCAGAATAATGCAATACCCTTCCCTAATATTACCATCATCAATGTCCTCGATGAATACTGATGCAGAGTACTAATTAAGGACCTCATCCAGTTCCTCTGGCTCCTCGCATAAATTCCCTCCTTTATCCATGAGTGAATTTACCCTTTCCCTAGCTACCCTCTTGCTCCTGATGTACGTTTAAATGCCTTCAGATTTTTATTAATACTCCTTGACAAGGACATTTCATGGCCTCTTCCAGCCCTCCCAGTTTCTTGTTTTAAGTTCTTTTCTGCTTCCTTTAAACTCTTTAACGGCCAAATTGATTTTAGTTTCCTAAACCTATCATTTGCTGCCTTTTCCTTTTTGACCAATCTTTCAATATCTCTTGTCATCTGAGGTTCTCTAATCTTACAATCCTATCTTTCACCCTAATAGGAACATGCTGGTCCCGTACAGGCCTTTAAATGACTCTCACACATCAGCTGTGGGTTTAGCCTCAAACAGTTGGCTCCAATCTAATTTATCCAGTTCCTGCCCTAGCACTGTATTAAATTGCCTTCAAACCAATTTAGCACTTTCACCCAAGGACCAGTCTTATCCTTAAGCATAGCTATTTAAAACTTATGGAATTATGATCACTGTTCCCAAAATGCCTCCCATTGAAACTTTGATCGCCCGGTCAGGCTCATTTCCCTGTA
Source organism: Ginglymostoma cirratum (assembly GCA_024137785.1). Lineage (NCBI taxonomy): Eukaryota > Metazoa > Chordata > Chondrichthyes > Orectolobiformes > Ginglymostomatidae > Ginglymostoma > Ginglymostoma cirratum. Next base: position 221,798 of record JAHRHZ010000176.1, read on the forward strand.
CAACATCTAGAATGGCTTGTTCCCTCGATGGGGAACATGTCGTTTAAAGAAATCCTCCTGGAATCACAAAACAAATTCTGCCCTATCTAAGCCTCTGACATTCGGGGAGTTGCACTCAATATTAGGGAAGTTAAAATCACCCACCACAACAACCCTGTTGTTACTTTTCTCCATAGTCTGATTACTTTATCACCTTCATGATATTGGGAGACCTATCACATAACCCCATCACAGTGTTTGCACCTTTCTTATTCGTAAGTTATAACCATATGGCCTTGCTGAATGAGCTAAACCCAGACATCCTGTCTGTGTGCTATACAGCTGTGACATTTTCCTTGATCAGTAAGGCGACTCCCACCCCCCTCTGTCGCACCTGAAACATCTAAACCCTAGAACATTGAGCTGCCGGTCCTGCCCTTCTCTCAACCAATATGTGCTAGGAATGCTGATCTCAATGTTGTGTACATCTTGAGCACTTTTTCAAATTCAGCTTTGCTGAGCTTCATGGTTAGATCAGCAATAGTAGGATTGTTCCTGAAACAAGAGGGATTGAAGGGAGAATTGATAATGATGCTCAAAATTATAATAACTGAGACAGGTAGAATTGATAATGATGACCAAAATTATTATTTAAGCTTTTTACCAATAAATACTAATTATTGGCTTGTAATTATTGTGTGGGCAATTATTAATGGGTGAGCTTGATCTTTTTTCTGGTAGTTTTACATTTTGCAAATTTTATTTTTGGTGGCCTTGTACGTCTGCCTTACTCTATACCATTTGCCTTTGTACATACATTGGCAGCTTCCTATTTTAAACTAGATAATCACAATGTGACATAATGTTAGCAGATGGAGAAATTTCATTTGTGTTGTGCAAGATTGCTACCTTCTGCATTCATTGGAGACAAAATTGAATCAGATAAACATTTAAATCCAATAATTTACTTTTTCAATCCTGATGTCTAAATTTTCCTTTCTTCTGCTGTAGGTGTCTTATGTACTTCAGGATTGGTGGCTATCTTACTGGTAAGGTTGATTCCCTTAATGTTGTAGTGTGTTTTGGTGGCCTTATTAACATTGGTCACTACTTTTAGTTTGAAAACAAGTATCTGTACTGCGATCCCTTTGCCCCGTACACAATTTCATTTCTTACTCTCCAACTAAAATGTGGCCTCCTTATTCTGGCTGCTTTAGACTTTGCTCACAATACCGTGGAATTAGTTTTCAAAGAAATATAGATAATAAGTGCATAAATTAATTTTTTCAACTAAGACTCTTGACGCGTGTGGGAGCTGAGACGTTTCATCTGTATTAAGAAATGAACATGAATCTTCTGGCCTTTCTACATGCTCTACCCTTTTTCATATAACCTGATTTTGTAAACAAAAAACAAGTTTTGGTTTTAAAACATCAGCATCTACAAGTTCTTGATCAAAATTAAGCACTTTAAATATAACATTGTAATGGTGAAGGAAACAGGCCAAAGAACATCCAGTTGCAGACTCTTTTTGTTTAGTTGCATCATGGTCATATTTAATTCTATGTCTGCAGTATTTAAAAAATATTGTGGAGACTTGTACTTGCTCATACCTTTTGAATCATCTCTAAATTGTACTACACACCTTTGGACAATCCAGAAAAATAACACACTCCTGGACATTCCCTACAAATAAGAATCATTTCCAGAATAGTAACATACAGACAGTTCATATTTGACATGTACATATGTTTTTAAAGAAAAGTGTTTTCCTGCATAGTGCAATAGTCTTGTTACATTTCTACACCATATCACTAGTGACTGAAATCTAGCTTAGTAAGTTGAAACTAGACTGCACACACTACAGCTGACAAATGCATATGAAATATTTCATGTAATATGTTGCGTTGCTTTTGTGTTTTTCAGGGCAACAAGTCAAGAGCAACTGAATACGACTCAAATAAATAGCCAGAATAACACCATGCAACAGCTGGATATTAACTTTTACTTGGGAATATATGCAGGTATAGAGAAGATGGTACAGTTTTGTTTAAAAATCAATTATTCAGTACTGTTCCATGATAGAATTTGTAAGAAGATGGCCTTCTCCCAGGCTCTGTCAATATCACGCTGGCGATGCATAAAACAGGTTCATTTGTCTTTGAATAATTTTTCCTTTCCTTTCCTCTGGGAAAGCGTCTGCATATAAACCTGACCCTTAAGCTTCCAAGTTTTGTGAACCTGCAGGAATAATTCTGTGTTTTGTAACACTTTAGCAGCAGCAAAATTAAGTGTTGGAAAAATTTTTCTTAGTAGCACATACAAAAAAAGATATTGATCCATGTAGTTTGTGCTTTACATCGTTCTCTATGAATTTCCAAATCTGCTTCTCAGTTGTACTTTTGACTGTGCTTCAAAAGTAGTTCATTGTTGGTCAAGAGGGAATGTTGACCAGGATATTAAACGAACAACGTACTCTTGAAAACCGGATCATTATGTTCACTGGAAACGCTAGATGAAATGTATTGTAATAAAGCTGGACCCCTGAGCAATACAGCACACCCTCAATATGCTAATGAACTGTTGGTCAAAGTTACAGAGTTAAGTCCTGAAAATGGCTCAAATTTGCTATCTCTTAAACTCTAAGATGAGAATGGTGGTTATATTTTGGCTTATTTTGCTTTCTTTAACTTAACATTGAAATAGGTAAATTGTATGATTCATGCTTGCAATAAAATGATTGAATGGAAGATCCTGAGAAGCCTTTTGAACTTAAATTCTGCCTTTAAGTACATGAAATACAAAGAATTTAAAATGTTATAATTCAGTTTCTCATTGTTATATTCAAGGCAAATTGTTGCAGTGTTGTCATATTAAATAAATCGTTAATGTTGTAATCAGTTGATGAACTGACCAAAATTTATTTTCCTCCAGGTTTAACAATAGCTGTGATACTTTTTGGAATTACCCGAAGTTTGGTCATTTTCAATGTGTTGGTGAATGCGTCACAGGAGTTGCATAACAGAATGTTTGCATGCATAATAAGAGCTCCTGTTTTATTCTTTGATAGAAATCCAATTGGTAAGTGTACAATTCTATAAATTTCAAATTGAATAGTGTACAGCTTTTGTAATGCAGCAACAAGTTAGAATTAAGGCTTTATATTTGGAATGATGCACAACTACCACTAGGGGACAGTGTTCTCTGACTGATGAAAAACATTGATTATTGTACAATGATAGCAAAAGAAAATTTCAGGAAATACTCAATTGGTCTGACAGCATCTGTAAAGAGAAATGGACTTTACATTTCAGATCATGATGACTCCTCATCTGAACTGCTCTCATATTAAGTATCGTTTGTATGATCATAAACTAAGGTGTTTCTTGGTGTTTAAAAATTTAAGTGTGATTTAAACTAAATTATGGGGGATAAGTAGAGAAAATATTGTAACAATTAAAACAAAGAACTGCAGATGCTGGAGATCTGAAACAAAGCATTTTGATAAGTGTTCACTGGACTCAGTGTTAACTCTGCTTTCTCTCCGTAGTTTTGAATTTCTCCAGATATTTCTGTTTTTTTTAGAGAAAATATTGCCACTTGTTGGCAAGTTAAGGTCTATGAGAACTTTCAGGGAAAGCGTTCTATACAAAAGTGTGGTGAAGTTTGGAATTGTCTACTACAAGTGACAATTGAAGCTGGATCAATGGTTTATTTTAAAGTGGAGTTTGATAGATTTTTGTTGACCAATAATGTTAAGGGTAATGAGGCACAGGTAGACATATGCAGAGATAGTAGGAACTGCCGATGCTGGAGTCTAAGATAACAAGGTGTAGAGTTGGATGAACACAGCAGGCCAGGTAGCATCAGAGGAGCTGGAAAGCTGACATTTCGGATCTGGACTCTTCTATGCAGTTAGGTTTCAGATCTGCCTTGAATGTTATGACCTTTAAAAAGTACTTGGATGAGCATTTGAAATGCCATAACATGCAAGGCAGGATTAGTGTAGATTTAGAGCAGTTTTTGTCAGTACAGACTCAATGAGCCTGTTCTGTACTGAATGACTCTTATCGTTGCATGGCTAATGAAGATTGCGGTACTGATTGGCCTGCTTCTGCTCAATGTTCCCTCTACTGTCTGTTCACTGCAAGACCAGTTTTTTGCCTAGTCCATCCTTTTTAAAATTGACTTGCAACCATGTATGCATGTCTGCATCTTGCGTGCAGTCAGTTTATTCAATCATTGCTTGTGAGCAGTCAGTCGCTTCATGTTACATGGTGGCACACCCTTGCAGGTTAGAGGATGCATTTTTCCTGGTTTTGTGTAATTATATGTGTGCATACTGTCATTCATTTGAATTACTTCAGGTAACCTCCTGGTCAGTGACGACTCTCAGTATTTAACGTGTTTGTAAATTTAAATCGATGGAAAGTGTTCCTATAGATGATTCAAGGAAAAAGTGGAAACAAAAACTTGATTAACTACCTTTCTGTCCCCTGATTTAGTGATCTTTCAGGTATTCAAAAATATTCATCTCTGTTGATGAGGTTTAACATGTAGCTACTGCCTGCCACTATATCCAGAAATTAACTTTCCTGAATCTGGACCAGGCCTGTAAAACTACATTCAGGTGGAGTGAATCGTTCTCATTTTGGATGTTGAAATATATCAAAAAAAAATTAAGGTAGAAACATCTGACTCATTCACTTTGAACATAGTCCTTGATCTCCCTGGTGTTGATAGCTCTGACTGTGAGCTATGATTTAGTTCAATCAAGATAAAATGCAAAAATAGTTGTAAAGGAGAGTTACAACATTTAACAGTATTTGTAACTATTGGACTTTGCCTTACTCATTATATAAGTAAAATATGTTTTAATTTTCTTTAGTTTAGAGATTTCGTTAAGGGCTTTGTTTCTTGCACATGAAATCATCAAATTTGAAAAAGGTAAAATGGAAAACAAAGGTGAATCAAGTAATTATGTAATATCAAACTTGGATTGTAATAGCCTAAAATTGAATCCTTGATGAACTCAGCAAGAAAGCCCAGATAATTTTGATTTCATCCTGAAGAGATTTGCAGCAGGAAGGTAATCTGTCTGTGCTAAGCTAGTTAGTCTGGACCAAAATTACATTTTGTATGGCTGCCCAAGTTAGGGTAGGAAAAATTAGCTAGAGTACATGATCTCCGCTGGAAGTGCAAAGATCTTGCAAAACAGGACCAGAATAACCTGAAAAATCCCTTTGCTGTTGAACAGCTTGTTCAATACTATTAGAAGCAACCTACGAATGAACATTTAGGGGACGTGCAAGCAGAGTCCAACTTCCTCTCAATGTAGAGGAAAAGGAATAAAATAGCAGAAAAACAAATGAAGGACAGACTAAGTCGTAAGAAGTTGCATATTTTTGAGAGTATAGGAGTATAGAGGGCAGCACGGTGTCTCAGTGATTAGCACTGCTGTCTCTCAGCGCCAGGGACCCAGGTTCGATTCCACCCTCGGGCGACTGTCTGTGTCGAGTTTGCACATTCTCCCCGTGTCTGCGTGGGTTTCCTCTGGGTGCTCCGGTTTCCTCCCACGGTCCAAAGATGTGCAAGGTAGGTGGATTGGCCATGCTAAATTGCCTGTAGTGTTCAGGAATGTGTAGTTTAAGTGTGTTGTAGGGGGATGGGTCTGGGTGGGATGCTCCAAGGGTCTTTGTTGACTTGTTGGGCCGAAGGGCCTGTTTTCACACCATAGGGATTCTATGATGAACAAACCACTTAGAATATTAGTCTTGATTGCAAAATATTTGCGTGTTTTGGCAAGAATGTGTCTGTGTATAGTGGAAGTGTTGGGCATAAGAAGAGAAACTAAAATTCTTAGAGGTAGTTCAGCAATGGAAATAATTTGGGAATTCTATGAAAGACGAAAATTGTCAAAAATTACAAACCTGATTAATGAAGGACTACCAACAGCATACAGCACAACAGTCATTAGACTTTAAAGTACGTTCTTGACTGTAAAGTGCTTTGGGATATCTATTGATCAAGAAAAGTATCATATAGGTACAAGTTTTTCGTTCAGGGTGAGGTCATCAAAGGTTCAAGTATTTAGGCACATATGAGAAACATAAAGGGTGAATGGTGGGTGGATGCCAGGTTGGAGCTAGAGAGGTCTGATTCCTCCAAGCCTGTCAGGAGTTTGGGCAGAAGTTTTAAAAAATAAACTTTACCTTTACTGTCTTGTCTCGTTGGCATCTCTACTGTGGTTTTGCCTTGCCAGCTTCTAATAAGTCAGCAAAGGTGACTTGGTGCCAAGCGCAAATAAACAACCTCAGGACAAGAAGTCAACTTGGACTACTCTTAACCCCTCACACTGTTCTTGCTGAGCAAGGGCAGTCAGAGAGTCAAAGTTTTTGAAAGAAACTAAACAGCCATTATTCTCTCGGACATTGATGCTGGAGATGAAGTTGTAGTACGCTGGATATTCCTTCACAGTCACAGTTATAATACAGTAGAATAGTAGTGGGAAAGGGATAAAAATAAGGCAACATATATGCTAAGAACATTGCTGTCCGGAACTTGATTCTACTTGTATGACTTCGTCTACCAGTGAACATCTTCCTTGAGTGTTGTGTGTAATTGCTGGATGGTGAGCAGGGCCTGACTTTTCAGCTAATATTGCTACTGACAACTACTTCCTGAGATTGGTCAGTGAAGGATAATACCGCTGACTGACAGTGGCGATTCATGTTAATGGTCGGAACCAGCTCTATTGAAACTTCCCTCCATTTCAACCCAATGCCTTAATTTCCAGGACTCATGCACCCTTTAAATAGTCAGCAGGCAGTGGTCTAACTGCAAAACTACTGTGCATGTTGGTAGCAGTGGTATGAATCCTGCTGGGATCCTGCATTGCATGAATGGACCTGACTCAGAGAAATGGGGTCACGTTAATTGGCAAACTGACCCATGACAAAAACATCATGCAGACGGAAATCCAGACCAAATTGTTCATCTACTACACTGCTGTGCACTTTGAGAAAATGGTCTGAAGGGAGTTAATAATGGTAATTTGGGATTATCAGAAAAGTTGATATGGTTGATGATTCAAGGAAGTAAGAGTAAGAAATGAACCTGGAGGATGCCCGAGGTAAAGAAAAATGAGGCTGAGAATGTGTTGTCAATTCCTGTACAATTTGACTGATTTAAGAGAAAAAAAACACAATGACAAATTTGTATCAGAGATAAAATTTGACTTGCATTTAAGCTTAACACACTTAAAGTTCAAAGAACTAGATTAGCTGTTTGAAAACCAATGCTGGTAGATATTGCTTAATGTCCTATAAGAACTGAACAAGCTTTCATTGAACCTTAGTTATTTCTTAAATCATAGTAATTAGCATTTACTTTAATCTGGTACAGGGATATAGTTTGGAACAGAGTTAAATGAACAATGACGTCTATCTCCTTGTAAATTGGAAGCAAGCACATTTGAAATGAGTTTTTAAATTGCCGATTTTTCCTTCTAGTCCTTCCACAATTGAAACGAAAACTAAAACAGTCAACTCAAATTTAGATAGCCTCAAATCTTTCATCAACTCCTCTTTTTATTTTATTGCAAATAACAAATGCTTAGGAATGTGTTTACAGGACTATGTAACACTTAACAAGTTTAGATGATTAAATAAGCTGAATGATTTATGCAGTGTAGTCTGTCAAGATAGTAAAAGGAGAAGATAAATTAATAATGTATGATTCTGGATGGCCATGTTACTTTTTGTCGACATAACCCTAATGGGATATTTGATCCAGGCCAATACATTTACATATTTCCCTTCTATACACTTTTTTAAAAAGTGACTTTAGCCCTGTCCCCAGGCAAGAGTGCAGAGCCAGGACTTTTACTGGCTCCACAAACTGAACCAGTTTGGATTTCTATCCTGGCGTGGTAGGGTTCCTTGGAAGATTGGCTGGATGATCTCAGTATGCATGTGGACTGCCAGCTATGGCGCTGGTTGGCCATATGGCTCCCTGCACTAGCACTGTCCCATATTTCATTAAAAAAGAACTCTCACTCCCGATCCATACTAACCCATGCCACTTATGCCCTCTATGCCCCTGTATACCTTCTACCCATCATGCTGTACAATATTTCCTATGGCAACTTAGTGCCAACTCATGCCAAGCTATACCACTCTCTACCATTGCCCAGCATTGCTGGCTCCGGATAGTGAGACCACCAAAATGGAATTTGAATAGTGACAGCTACTCGTTAAATGGCCAGCTGCCTCCACAACTGACCACAGCAAGGCCCTGCTTACCACGCAGCAGTTACACACAACGTACAAAATAAGACGTTTGCTGGTGGTGGAAGCAGATTTGGTAGAATCATGTTCAGGTTAGCGATGATGCTGGGAGGTATGTTGCCCAGTTTTGATCCCATTCCAAGCAAGATGTCAACCCATTCACAAGATCACCTCTGTGAAAATCAGAAATGACATATTCAGAGGAACATTTAATTTTGGGGGGCTTTCACTAATCACAGTAAAAATCTGGACCATTGCTTTTCACTAACATAGAATCTTCATAGTTCATGATGCCTATGTATTATAACATAAGACTAGACATAGAGCAGCATAGAACTGTACAGCACAGGAACAGGCCCTTCGGCCCACTATGTTGTGCCGAACATGACTCCAAATGAAACTAATCCCTTCTGCCTGCTCTTGGTCCGTATCCCTCCATTCCTTGCATATTTGTGTGCTTAACTAAGAGACCCTTAAATGCCCATATCATATTTGCTCCACCACCACCCCTGGCAGTAGGTTCCAGACTGTTCCCACTCTGTAAAAAAAAACTTGCCCATCACGCCTCCTTTGAACTTTCCTCCCTCACCTTAAATGCATGCCTTCTAGTATTAGATTTTTCAAGTCTGGGAAAAACAACCTGAGTTTTTCTAGCCTCCTTATACCTCATACCCTCTATTCCAGGCAGAATCCTGGTAAACCTCTTCTGCACTGTCTACAAAGCCTCCACATCCGTTCTATGATTGGGCGAACCGAATTGAATACAATACTTTAAGTCTTATAAAGCTGCAACGTCACACCCTGACTCTTGTATGCAATTCCCCGACAGTAAAGGCAAGTATGCCATACACCTTCTTTACCACCCTATCTACTTGCGTGGCCACTTTCAGGGAGCTGTGGACTTGAACTCCAAGATCCTTCTGTACATCAGTACTGTTCAGGGTCCTGCCATTAACCGTATGCTTTTCCGTAATATTTGATCTCCCAAAGTGCAGCACCTCACACTTACTGGATTAAATTTTATCTGCCATTTTTCCGTCCATTCTGCAACTGATCTATACCCCACTGTATCCTTTGATAATCTTCTACACTATGCACAACTCTACTGATCTTTGTATCATCTGCAAACTTACTAACCCGCCCATCTACATTTTCATCTAAGTCATTTATCTAATCACAAACAGCAGATGTACCAGTATGGATCCCTCTGGAACACCACTAGTCATGGACCTCCAGTCTGAAAAACACCCTTCCACCAGTACCCTCTGTGTTCAATGGGCAAGCCAATTCTGAATGCGCGCGACCAAGTCACCGTGGATCCCATGCATCATAATCTTCTGGATGAATGTACCATGAGGGTCCTTGTCGAAAGCCTTACTAAAATCCATGTGAACAACATCCACTGCTGTGCCCTCATTGATCACCTTTGTCATGTTTTCAAAAAATTCAATCAAGTTAGTAAGGCATAAACTACCCTGCACAAAGCCATGCTGCCTGACCCTAAATAAGCCATGCTTTTCCAAATGTGCATGAATCCTATCCCTAAGAATTCTCTCCAATAGCTTCCCAACCACCGATGTGAGAGTCACCAGTCGACAGTTTCCTATTTCCCTTTGTGAACAGAGGAACAACATTAGCTACTTGCCAGTCCTCCCAGAACTCTCCTTGCTAACCACTGGATAAAAAGATCTTGGTGAATGTGCCATCAACCTTCTCTCTTGCCTCTCTCAAAACGTAGGGTAGGTGCCATCCGACCCTGGGAACTTATCCACCTTAATGCTGTTCAACAGCTCCAGCATCACTTCTTTCCTGATCTGAAAATTTTCATTTCATGGCCCCTTCTTGATCTCCTAATTCCCTGCTTGAGTACTTCTCTGCTTTCCTTTTATTCCTCACAGGCCCTGTCTGAATTTAGCTTCCTAAACCTTACACGTACTTCTTTTTATCTTTTGACTAAATTCACAGCCTCCCTCGTTATCCAAGGATCCCCTACCTTGCCATCCTCGTCCTTCCTCCTAAGTAGAACAGGCTGTCTTGAACTCTTCCCCAACAGGTCTTTAAAGAGTTCCTACATGTCAAATGTGGACTTGTCTGATAACAGACCTCCCAATTAACATTCCCTAGCTCCTACCTAATACTGACGTAACTTACCCTCCCCCAATTTAGTACCTTCCTGCAAGGTCCTGACTTATCGTTGTTCATAGCTATCTTAAAAAATAAGGAGTTGTGATCACTGTTTCCAAAATGCTCTCCCACTGAAAGGTTAGTAGCCTGGCCAGACTCATTAGTCAATACAAAGTCCGGAATGGTCTGTCCTCTAGTTAGATTTCCACATACTGTTTCAAAAAACCCTTTTGGATGCACTTTACAAATTCCGGCCCATCTAAGCCTCTTGATCTAAGGGAGGCCTAGTCAAAATCTGGGAAATGAAAGTCACCCACTATGACAACTCTGATTTTATTGCATCTTTCCATATTCTGCCTACATATTTGTTTCTCAATGACTCAGTGGCTGGTGGGGGGCCCTATAGCATAATCCTATCAGAGTGTTTGCACCCATTCGGGGTTGGGTGATGCTGTTGATAATTTCTAAAAGGAGTCATGCATACAGCTGCCAGACATTCTGCAACAAATCCTATTTTACGATTTAGTTATTTAAATTCCTGCAGTGTCCTCCAAATGTTCACTTCTAAATGCATCAAGTCTTTGCCTCAGAGAGTTGAGAGCCTTTGGAATTCTTTGCCACAGAGTGCTGTGGGGTCAGAGTCCTTTGTACTTTTAAGGCGGAAATAGATTATTTTATCATTAGTGCAGCATGTTGGCACTGTGGTTAGCACTGCTGCCTCACATAGCCACCTGGGTTCGATTCCACCCTCAGACGACTGTCAGTGTGGAGATTGCACATTCTTCTCGTGTCTGTGTGCATTATCTCTGGGTGCTCCAGTTTCTTCCCACAGTCTAAAGAGGTAGATTGGCCATGCTAAATAACCCCATTGTCCAGGGATATGTAGGCTACGTGTGCATGGGAATTGCAGGGTTACAGGGATAGGGCAGAGGGATGGGCCTGGGCGGGGGATGCTCTTTGGAGTATCAATGTGGACTTGTTAGGCCAAATGACCTCTTTTCACACTGTAATACACTTTAGCAAAGTATAATAAAGTAGGGGAATCAAAACTTGTGTAGAAAATGTAGGAATGTGGACGTGAGGAATGTCTGGTCAGCCATGATTCCTTTGAATGGCAGAGCAGGCTCAAAGGGTTAAATCATTTACTGATGTTTTCTCTTCTGGGGGAATCTGGAATGAGGGCATAGGATTAAGAAAGCGTTTCCATTTAAGATTGAGATCAGGCAGAAATCTGTCAGAGAATCAAGTCTTTGGAACTAGCTTCGACAGAGAGCATCAGAGACTGGGTCATTGAATACATTCAAGGTTGAGTTAGGCAGGTTTTTGATCTACATTGGAGTGTAAAGAGAAGGGTTGGGGGAGCATAAAATGGAGATAAGGCCAACACAAGGTCAAAAATGTTATTAAATTTTGGAGCAGGGTCAGTCGTCATTGAGTCATACAAACTAGAAACAGGCCCTTTGGCCCATCATGTTTTTGCTGACCAACACACAGCAAACCTCACTAATCCCATATATCTGCCTGCTGTACCCTGACCTTTTATGTGCCCATCTAGATGCTTTTTAAATGTTGGTAAAGTACATTTCTCTACCACCCTCTCAGGCGGCACACTCATATTTCTGTCACTCACTGGGTGAAAACAAAAATCCTTATCTCTCATCTAAACCACATACTTTTCACCTTAAACTTTAGTCTTAGACACTTCTGCCATGGAAAAAGATTCTCACCATCTATACTATTTGTGCCTTTCATTATTTTGTATATCTCAATCAGATCCTGCTGTCCCCTCCGACCCCCGTCCCCTCTGCAGCCTGGGATACATCATATCAGGCCCCGGGGATTTATACACCTTTTTGCCTGATAAAACATTTAATATCTCCCTGTTAATCTTAATCTGTTCTAGAACCTCACCATCTGATCTGAGATCTCTACCTATTCTAGTCAGAATTCCTGATGGTGGTATTATTTCTGCCTTTTGTTCTGGATGGCTGTGGTTTACTAGTTAATGGAGTGCAAGAAAAGAAACTGTGAATGAAAAGACAGTACTACCTGAATAAAGATGTGTGCCATTATTCAGTTTGAATTTTCCCTTTGCATGTTGGCTCAGTGGTTAGCACTACTGCCTCACACCGCCAGGGACCCATGTTCAATTCCAGCCTTGGGTGACTGTGTGTGGAGTTTGTACATCCTCCCTGTGTCTGAATGGGTTTCTGCTGTGTGCTCTGGTTTCCTCCCACAGTCCAAAACTTTGCGGATTAGGTGGATTGGCCATGTTAAATTGCCCGAAAATGTCCAGGGATGTGCAAGTTAGGTGGATTAGCAATTGTAAATGTGGGATAATGGATAGAAGGGGAGAGGTTGGTTCTGGGTGGGATGTTCTTCAGAGCATCAGGCCGATGGGCCGAATGGCCTTCACACTGTGGGGTTTCTATAATTCCTAAAAATACAGATTTTATTCCCTTCAAACCAGAATTCATAGTTGAAGGTCACGTGGTTCTGCCCAGACCCTCCTAAGTGATCAATTTGCCTTTGTAGTTGATTTCTTGCATTTCAATAATAGAGTAAACTATCTTCTTTATATTTGGATTGTTTAAGTTGTTTGTTGGATACTTTCAGATGTTTTAAAGTTTATTCATCAGTGTGACTCACCTAATGATGCATGTTTTCCCAACAAATGCAGGGTATTGGAGTGCAATAGCTATTTATCAGTGCCCAGAAGAGGTGTGGTTGGACTTGTTTGGTTGTTGACTTTTAAAACATCATATTTTTACAATTGTAGGCAGACTTTATCTGTTATCAGGGCGTGACACTATAGAGTAGCTTTAAGGGAGGTGTACTTGAACTGCAAATAATGTCACAGACTTCATGTATTATTATAATGCAATTACAGTTACTGTTATCTGGTTGCTGTTGTGTTGCTATCAGTAACCATGATAAAACAAACTGCTGTTAGGAAATACATTTAAAAACTTATGCTGACCACTGTGGAATACAACATTGAAATTTCATTTATCAGCACAGATCTTTGAATATATTTTCATACTGTGGTCATAATAGTTATGGGTTACAGTGACAAAGATACTTTCGATTGTGATTCAGAGCGTCAAGAATTAAAAATCAAATATTCATGGTCCTTTTAAAGTGTGTATCATAGATAAGAGATATTGTTTACAGAAGAGTTAGTAATAGATTTAAAGATGAAAATTTCTTTGTTATTTGACAAAGGCAGCTCTCCATATTTAAAATATGATATAATTTAATGAATAACAGTTTGGCTTGTAAAGCTTATTCAAAATTACATTTCGAAAGAATGTCCACATAACAGGATAATTTGTCAATGGGCTTCCAAGCAATTTTTTCCAAGTTTTTCATTCATTTAGGTAGGCAAATTTTACAGTCTTCATTCCCAGTTGTTCATTTCAGATTGTCAGCAGGTCAGGACGATTCAGGAGATAACTCTTGATTCTTGGGTTTCCCGGTTTTTGAGAGTGCTCTTTAAAGATATTCAGGTTCCGACCTAGCCAGCTCTATTGTGAAGATAAGAGTGAGCCACTCCTGTGCAGTTTTCATGAAGTTGGACCAACTTTTTAAAAGGCTGATGTCTTGGTGTATCTCACATTTTATATACCATGATTGGCATGAGGGAACATTTTGAAAAGGTGAAAAGATCCTTCTCATGCTAGCCCACCTGTTGCATAAGAGAGTCTGAAAGTGTTATTACTGAGAAGTGCCACCAAGGAGCACCACCAATTATAAATTCTGACGTCAGCAATGATAATGATGTATGGACGTGAACAGAACAGCTGAGAATCTTGAAGGAGTGGGAAGGTCGGCACGGTAGCTCAGTGGTTAGCATGACTGCCTCATAGCTCGAGAGACCTGGGTTCAATTCCACCCTTGGGTGACTGTGCAGACTCCACACAGACATTCTCCCTGTGTCTGTGTGGGTTTTCTCCCACAGTCCAAAGATGTGTGGGTTAGGTAGATTAACTATGCTAAATTGTCAATAATGTTCAGGGATGTGCAGGCTAGGTGGATTAGCCATGGGAAATGAAAAGTTACAGGTCAAGGGGTGGATCCGGGTTGGATGCTTTTTGAAGGGTCGGCATGGACTCCATGGGCCAAAAATCCCCACACTGTAGCGATTCTATGACATCTAACTAACATTTGGTCCTCCTCTTAAAACAAAGTCTATCACATCGATGTAATCTGTAGTTAGTTACTGACATTCAGTAAACCATGGCTAGGAATTCTGCAAATGCCACTTTTTTATTAATTCGTTCATGGGATGAAAACGTCATGATGCTAGCTAGGCCAGCATTTATTGCTCATTCCTAATTGCCCGGAGTGGGATGTAAAGAGTCAGCCACATTACTTTGGGTCTGGAGACCAGGAAAGCATGGCAGTTTCCTTCCTTAAAGGACATTAGTGAACCAGGTAGGTTCCTTTCACAATCAGCAATGGATTCATGGTCATCATTTAATCTTAATTCCAGATTTTTATTGATTTCAAATTCAGCCAACTGCCATGGCAGGATTCAAACCCGGCTCCCCACAGCATCACCCAAGTCTCTGGATTAGCAGTCTGTTAATAATACCTCTAAGGCCATCGCCTCTAGGTGACACAAAAAACCCGTGTACAGAATGAAGAACTTGATGTCATTTGCAAGTGACCGAAAACAGTATCCAGTCTCTGCTGGTGAACATGGTGTTGCCATAAATATGTATAATTGAAGAAAGGGGAATCCCCAAGACTCAGTGTCCTGAGTCACGTCACGGGGGATTGTTAGGCTTTTGAAGGCTGGCTGCAGCAGTGAAGCTTGAGAAGCAACACAGTTCCACACGCCATCCAAGGTGTGAGGGGTAGTGCTTTGGACACTGCTTCCTAGCTCTGGAAAGAGCCTACTTTCTCAAGCATCACAACAGCTGGAAAGAGTCAGAAAGCAAAGGAGCAGTAGCCAAGGACAGACATTCCACAGACACCACTGGATGGCAGAAGCTCCACTCCATCAGCATTGACTTCATTGGCCCCCTCATCCCCAACTTGGTAACATCAGTGATGCATGAGCAGGCACATCTTCATATGATTTCAGAGGCTAACAAATGTCATAGACCATGTCTGAGTATTTTGGGAGTCCTCTTTTTGGAATCATGGATAATCACACCTATAAATTGTCTTGTTATGTAGAAGAGACTCCTCCTAGATGGACCAGAAAGTAGCTTTCATCCGCCACGCTGGACTCAGCAGGTGCTGTAGTTTCTGATACTCGACGGATGGTGACAGCAACTTTCTTCTCAAGCAGCGTCTGCTCGTACGACATTGAGAGCTGGCATGCTCATACAATGCCCAACACCCCACACCCCATTTCCCCATAGCCCTTCATGCTCACACAATATCCAACACCCCACACCCCATTTCCCCATAGCCCTTCATGCTCCCAATGCAGAATATTGCTCAACTATGCCCATTTACCCACACAAACCCTATAGTAATAATTCAATGCATTCAAATAAACCTAATTGCCATTACATTAAAGAAAAAAACTCTTCGCTATAATAAAAAAAGTACCACAGATGCTATAAATCTGAAATAAAAACAGCAAGCGAGGTAGAATCGAGAAGTGAGAAAAGACTTAACACTTCGAGACCAATATGAGTCTTTGGATGCAGCCTGAAATGCTGAATTTCACCAGCACTTTCTGCTTTATTTCCTCATCACTACAGCCGAGTAAAGGTATCATTCATTCAGATCTTTTAATGTTTACAAGTAATTTGCAAAACAGAAGAATAATGAAACTAAGAGAAACCAAAAGGTTTCAGAGCTGCATTTCCACAATTAGCCAAAGGGGGTGTGGGAGGCTGACAACAACTATTACATCACCTTACACTGAGAAACAAAGTCTGTGTGCTTGTTTACACCGGGAAGATTCTTCACCCATTTGACCTTGCGAAAAATTTGCGGACTGCATTCTGGGTCTTCAGTTCATAGCCAAGATTGAGTACAAGTCTTTGGTTACTCTTTTGAATACAAAAGAACTGATGAGGGTGGGAGTTCGATGGGGAGAAGTATGTAACAAGATGTTACATAATTTTTGGAGTCAGAGAATTGAGGACTGCGTAATATTACAATGGAAGGTTAATAAAATATGTAAATAAGCTTGATTGCATAATTGGATTTAATGTGAGATGACAGAACTACCAGAGGATGATGCTATTTAGTTAAATATTATAAGTCTTGACCTGTGCGGAGTTTTGTTGGCTAAATGAAAGGTAATGCTTATTGACATCAATAAAGACTCTTAGAACATAGGGCCTGTACTGTGCTGTACAGTTCTTCGGCCCACGATGTTTGCCAAACTTTTACCCTAACCTAAGGTCTATCTAATCTCCATCCCTACCTTATACTATCATCCATATGCCTATCTTAATAGCCGCTTAAATGTCCCTAACAAGGCCGACGCCATTATCCTCTCCAGCAATGCATCCCACGCCCCTACCATTCTCTGCGTAAGGAACCTACCTCTGACATCTCCCCTATATCTGTCTCCACTCACTTTAAAACTATGCCCCCTCGTGCTAGCTACCTCCACTCTAGGAAAAAAGTCTCTGGCTATCCACTCTATCTATACCTCTGATCATTTTGTACACCTCTATCAAGTCACCTCTCGTCCTTCGTCGTTCTAAAGAGAAAAGCCCTAGCTCTCTCAACCTTTCCTCATAAGATCTTCCCTCCATTCCAGGCAACATTCTGGTAAATCTCCACTGCACCTTTTCCAACGTTTCCATATCTTTCCTGTTATGAGACAACCAGAACTGGACACAATACTCCAGATGTGGCCGAACCAGGGTTTTGTATAGCTGGAGCATAACTTCACAGCTGTTGAACTCAATCCCTCTATTAATGAAAGCTAACACACCATACAACTTCTTAGCTTTCAGGGAACTGTGGACATGAACCCCGAGATCCCTCTGCTCCTCCACATTGCCAAGAATCTTTCCGTTAACCCTGTATTCTGCTTTCAAATTTGTCCTTCCAAAATGAATCACTACTCAGCCCAGCTCTGCATCCTACCAATGTCTCCTTGTAACCTAGAACAGCCCTTCACACTATCCACAACTAGACCCACCTTTGTATCATCAGCGAAATTATTAATCCTCCCTTCCAATCCCACATCCGAATTATTTACAAAAATCACAAAAAGAAGAGGACCCAGAACAGATCCTTGTGATACACCACTGGTAACTGAGCAACATGTTGAATATTTTCCGTCCACTACCACCCTTTGTCTTCTAAGGGTCAGCCAATTCTGAATCCAATCCGCTACATTTCCTTCTATCCCATGCCTCCTTACTTTCTGCATGAGCCTACGATGGGGTAGAGCCCACTAGTGAACAGGCAATTCTGGATATGTGTTGTGTAATGAGGCAGACTTAATTAGGGAGCTTAAGGTGAAGGAATCACAAGGGGGCAGTGACCATAGCATTATAGAATTCATCATGCAGTTTAAGGATAGAAGCTGGAATCGTACTACAAATGCGCAAAAGTAACAAGACATGAGGGAGAAGCTGGCCAGGGTTGATTCGAAGGCGAACCCAGAGAAAGAACAGTGGAGTAGCAATGACAGGAGTTACTGGGGGTAATTCAGGAGGCACAGCAGAAATTCATTCCAAAGAAGAAGAAATATACTAAGGGGAGGATGAAACAATTATGGCTGACGAGGGAAGTCAGGGGCAGGATAAAAATAACAGGAAAAGCATACATTGTGGTGAACAAAGGAAGCCTTTTTTCTTAAAAGAAAAGGGAATACAGGGAATAAATGAAATGAGAGAGTAAACTAGCTAGTAATATAAAAGAAGATTTTAAGAATTTTTTAAAAATATATTTAAAAGGTAAGAGAGAGGGAAGAGTGCACATTAAACTGCTGGAAAATGAGGTTGGAGGTGTAGTAATGGGGAACATAACGAAATGACAGAGGAACTGAATAGATACTTCATAAGACACCAGTAGCATACTAGAACTTCAAGAGAGTCGGGAGCAGAGGTGAGTGTTGTGGCCATCGCGAAGGGGAAGTGCTGGGCAAGCTGAAAGGCCTGAAGGTGGATAAATAACCTGGACCAGATGGACCACACCCCAGAGTTCTGAAGGAGATAGTTATGGAGACATTGACGGTGATCCTTCAGGAATCACTGGATTCAGGCAGGATCTCATGGCTAGTGTAACACTCCTGTTGGAGAAGGGAGGGGGCAGAAGACAGGAAACTATAGGCTGGTTAGCCTGATCTTGGTCCTGCTAAGATTTTGGAGTCCATGATTAAGGATGAGATTGCAGAGTACTCGGAAGTGCATGGTAAAATAGGGCTGAGTCAGCACAGCTTTTGTCAAGGGGAAATCATGCCTTACAAATCTGTTAAATTTGGGAAAGTGAGGTTATGCACTTTAGTAGGAAGAATAGAGGCATAGACTATTTTCTAAATGGGTAAAGGCTTCAGATATCTGAAGCATAAAGGATTTTGGGATCCTAGTTTGGGATTATTTTAAGGTTAACATGTAGGTTCAGTTGGTAGTTAGAAAGGCAGATGCAATGTTAACATTCATTTCAAGAGGGCTGTAATACAAAAGCAGAAATGTACTGCTGAGGTTGTATAAGACTCTGGTTAGGCCAGAGCAGTTATGCGCCCCGTATCTAAGGAAGGATGTGCTGGCCTTCGAGAGGTCCAAAGGAGGTTAACAAGAATGATCCCAGGAGTGAAGGACTTGTCAAATGTGGAGTGGTTGAGGACTCTGGGTCTGTTCTCAATGGTGTTTAGAAGGTTGAGGGGTTTTCTGATTGAAACTTACTAAGCCCCCTTGAGAGAAGATGCTTCTACTAATAATAGACAGTGGGACCTGAGGGCACAGTCTCAGAGTCAAGGGATGACCCTTTAGAACTGAGATGAATTTTTTCAGCTGCGGGGTGGTTAATCTGTGGAACTTATTGCCACAGAGAGCTGTGGAGGCCAAGTCATTGATTATTTAAGATTGAAATAGATGGATAGGTTCTTGATTGGTAAGGACATCAAAGGTTGCGGGGAAAAGGCAGTAGAATGCGGTTGGGCAGACCCAATGGGCTGAATGGCTTAATTCTGCTCCGATGTCTTATTGTTAATATTATTTAAGGCAGTCGATGCAATTTTGGTAAGAATGAACAATAAATGAATCCAGAAATCTGTAAAGGCAATTTCTAAATTATCATGTGTGTTATTCTGCTTCTTTTGCTATAGAAACAGAAATGAAAACATAGTTTCACAAGCACATAATTGGGATAATATCCTAATCAAATAAAATATAATCAGACTTAAACAGGTGTGGTAGAGTCATTGTTCACCAACCGTGAACAAAGTGCAGGTGAACAACTGTAAATCAAATGGGGCAGGGCCATTATACTTCATAACATTTATCTTTTACACATTTAATCTTATTGAGAGTGGTTACCATGAAAAAAGTATTAATTGTTGTAGACCACAGATGTTTTCATTGCACAACAGATGTATATGTATGCATTCATTGTAGTTAGGATAGCATTGTAAGAGTAAGCGCAAAGTCATGAATCATTATTTAAATTCGATAAAACAAAGTGTTTATCGACCAAACAGTGTCAAATGTGTACAAGGCACTTCAGTTTGCAGCTTTTATGAAGTAATGAGTAATGGTTTTTAAATTGATGTATGATTATGTTTAATAGGATTTCATGAATACATGCTCTGATTAGCTTTATTAATGTACAAAGCCTTTTCAGGATCTGATATTAAGCAAATACAACTCCTCAGAGTTCATATTCTTTTGACTATTAAGCACTTTAACTTGGAGATTACTGGGTAAATAAAAAATGGTATTGATTGTAACATTTGTGGAAAGTATTGCAGCAACTTTAAATGAGGCTTAACAATGTTCTGCAGTTGTTGTAAGGAGTACATTTAACACATTGGAAATTCTTTTACCCAATTTCCCCACACTTCTAAAGTCTCACTTGCACGAGGAAGTCTATAAATCCCCATTTTGCCCTGCCATAAATTGTAATTTTGGAGATTTTACTTTAGATAATTCTCCAGTGAGCATCAATTTTGTCCTGACCCCACTACCACATTTTCCAAGATTTATTTATTTTCATAGAATCAGTTCAGCATAGATGAAAACAATTCAACTCATCGTGTCCATGCGAGCTTTCCTAAGAAGCAATTCAGGAACTGCCACACTTTGCTCCCTTCTCGCACTTGTCTCGTCTTTCAGACGTTTAGAATATTTAAAAATATAGAAGAATGTATGGCACAAAAGAAGGCCATTCTGCCCATTATATTTGTGCTGGCTAAAACATGATATAGAATATAAAAGTAGAAAGTTGTGGTGGAGCTAAAGAAACACTTGTTAGGCCATGACTGCAACACTGGGTGCAGTTCTGGTTACCTCATTGCAAAAAGGAAGCGATTGCATGCAACAGCAGAGAAGAAATTTA
The DNA here is from genome assembly GCA_024137785.1 of Ginglymostoma cirratum. NCBI lineage: Eukaryota > Metazoa > Chordata > Chondrichthyes > Orectolobiformes > Ginglymostomatidae > Ginglymostoma > Ginglymostoma cirratum. The sequence goes on from JAHRHZ010000176.1 coordinate 242,677, forward strand.
TAAAGAAGTTGTTAGGACCAGGAAAGTGCAGCCTTGAGAGAAGTTTGGATTGGCTGGAGCTATTTCCTTTCAAACAGGGGAAACTGAGAGGAGCTTTGGCTGGGATACACAACGTTGAGCGGGATCTGGATGGAGTAGATCAGCGGATAGGTCAGCGACTAGAGGATGTAGATTTAACGTGATTGGTAAAATATTAGAACAGAGTTGGAGAAACAGTTTTTTCACTTCGAGAATGATAAGGGCCTGGAACTCTTTATCTGAAACAGCAATGGAGGCAGAAGCTCTCAACTCATTTAATAGGATTCAGGATAAGCATCTGAAATCCTATCACTTACAAACCAGCACGGTGGCTCAGTGGTTAGCACGACTGCCTCACAACGCCAGGAACTCGGGTTTGATTCCGCCCTTGGGCAACTGTCCGTGTACAGTTTGCACATTCTCTCTGTGTCCGTGTGGGTTTCCTCCTATAGTCTGAAGACGTGCAGGCTAGGTGGATTAGCCATGCTAAATTTCCCGTAGTGTTTAGGTTAGGTGGGTTAGAAATGGGGAAATGCAGCTGTTGGGGGCTGGAGTGGATGGGATCTCTTCGGAGGGGCAGTGTGGACTTGTTGGGCCAAATGGCCTGTTTCCACACTGTAGGGATTCTGTGAAACCAAATGCTGGAATATTAGATCATGCTGGGTGGCTGATGTTTTAGCCAGCACAAATATAATGGGCAGAATGGCCTTCTTTTGTGCCATACATTCTTCTATATTTTTAAATATTCTAAACGTCTGAAAGACGAGACAAGTGCGAGAAGGGAGCAAAGTGTGGCAGTTCCTGAATTGCTTCTTAGGAAAGCTCGCATGGACACGATGAGTTGAATTGTTTTCATCTATGCTGAACTGATTCTATGAAAATAAATAAATCTTGGAAAATGTGGTAGTGGGGTCAGGACAAAATTGATGCTCACTGGAGAATTATCTAAAGTAAAATCTCCAAAATTACAATTTATGGCAGGGCAAAATGGGGATTTATAGACTGCCTTAACCATCCTTATCAACTTGTGCTCCCACCTTCAGGATCTGGGGAGATGCATTCCAAAGTGTCGCACTTACTTTATCCCTATGAATATCCATTCCATTCATTTTGTATTTCTTTGCATTGTTAGACTGCCAAGTACATTGCCCCAAGCTTTCCTGATTTGAAGTGGCTATTTGCTACTTCTCCGCCCACCTGACTGGCCCATTGGCACCATCCTGCTGTCTACAACTTCCGTCCTCACTGCTTATCACACGGCCAATTTTTCTGTTGTCTACAAGCTTCTTTTTTTTTTGGTCCCTGTACTGTCACCATGGACCTCCTCTCTTATGGTAACCTTGTGTTTGTTTTTCCATTCCTAATTCTCCATCTGTATTTTTGTAGTTTTTATGAAGGCACTATTTGGATTTTTCAGTTCTCTGTGCGCATGTTTTCCTCGATCACAACTAATTTAGCATCTCAAGGTGGTTGGTTTCATCCACGGTGACATTGCTTCTGGTGCTAGATCCAAAGTGCCTTAAAAGTGGCAAGGGAGTCCCGATTCCTGGGTTTTCTGGAAAGTCTTTTAAGGCTGTCAAGCCTTCACCTTTTACCCTAGACCTGACAAGCTCCATTGCAGAAATAATAAGTCCTATTCATTGTAATTTTCATGGAGTTGGGCCATGTTCGTTATTTCCTGGGATCCAGGTGTTTAAGCAGGCTAAGTTATGTCTGGGCTCTCATCCAAGAAATGATATGAGACTTACCTGGAAGCCAAGACATCTGTTGGGGTGCTAAAACTGCTAGAGAAAGAAACACTATCTTGATTAACATCTTCGGCCCACTGGCCTTTACTGTCAATTTCACAATGCTTATTTACACAAGATCAAGAACTGTGTCCTTGAAGTTTCTATTATTAATATTTTAAAGCTTCTGGATCATTAACACTTTTACTGATCTGTAGTAGAAGGATTTACTTACATAATGGAAAGAAAGCTCACCAAGATTGGGTTTGTTTTTTTCTTTATTCATTCATTCACAGGATGAGGGCATCGTTGGCTAGGCAGCATTTATTGCCCATCCCCATTTGCCCAGAGGGCAGTTAAGAGTCAACCACATTGCTATAGGTCTGGGGTCATAATAAGGCCAGACAAGGTAAGGATGGTAAGGTTTCCTGCCCTGAAGGACATTAGTGAACCAGAATTAGAATCCCTACAGTGTGGAAACAGGCCCTTCGGCCCAACAAGTCCACACCGACCCCTGGAGCATCCCACCCAGACCCATCCCTCTATAACCCACACACCCCTGAACACTATGGGCAATTTAGCATGGCCAATCCACCTAGCCTGCACATGTTTGGACTGTGGGAGGAAACCGGAGCACCCGGAGAGAACGTGCAAACTCCGCACAGATAGTCACCTGAGGCTGGAATCGAACCCAGGTCCCTGGTGCTGTGAGGCTGCAGTGCTAACCACTGAGCCACCGTGCCGCCCAGTTAGGTTTTCCTGACAATCGACAATGGGTTCACGGTCATCATTAGACTCTTAATTCCAGGTGTATTGTTGAATTCAAATTCCACCATTTGTCACGGCAGAATTCGAATCTGGATCCCCAGAACATTATCTAGGTCTCTGGATTAATAGTCCAGCGATAATACCACTCGGCCATCGCCTTCCCATTGACCCTGATAGTTGAGGGTTATTGTTGCACAGAAAAGTAACCTGATAGAGGTCATTTCTCTTCAGGATGTTTAGCCTATGTCCCATTTTCTAATATGCATTTATGACTACATTAACATTGATGCTGGAGCGGAGCTCCGGCCATCTGTGTACTGCAGCTCAGTAACATAATTTGGGGCGGCCTTGATTCCAGACTGGTGGTGACACAGTTTGAATAGTGTCTCACTTGTCCTGTAGAGAAGCTAGACTCCAGCCTTGCGTGACCCCAGTTTGCACTTATCATGGGTCTGTGGTGGATCAGTTGGTGTGCATCATGTCTTGCCTGTCATCTTGCAGCAGGATGAGACAGCCCACGGGGTGTGGAAATGCCCTATATCCTCTTTGAGTTAGATGGCTATGTAAGGAGGTTGCTGCTGCTCTTCATCTTTCTTGTATTTGTCTAGCCTGATGTGAGGTTGAAATAAACCTTGCAACTATATTTGTCTAGCTGTGAAAATCTTGTCTACTGTGTCTCATGATGGATGGATCTCTATTGTGACTCCAAGAGGAAGTCTTCAGACTCTGCGAGGAGGTGATTGAAAAGGACTCTTGCAATGACCTTCCCTGTAGCAGACAGCAGGGTCCCCTCTAGTTACCGATTCGGCCTTGTCTCCTTTCTTGAAGATAGTAAACAAAGTCTTGCGAGGTTCCCTGTTCTCCTCTTCCCAGACAAGGGAATTGAGGTGATGTACTTGTATCAAAAGCATTCTTCACATCATTTCAGTAGGGATTCCACGTGCATCAGCAGCTATTTTTGTCATCAACAGCTGCATGATTTATTTCAACCTTACATCAGGCTGGGATTGTGTTGAGATTGGTAGCAAACTTTGGAATGATGTCGGGCCATTCATATTGAGGATGAAGTCCTGGTTGAGGATATCCTTGAAATGTTTCATCTAGTGAGCACTAATTGCCACTCTGTCCTAACTGAGTGCCATTCCATTCTTAGCTCTCGGCGGGATAAGCAATCAGGTTGTGAATGATCCTGACTCTGCTGAAGAATCGATGCATGTTCTGGCTGTCGGTGAATCATTGACTTTCTTGCAGTCTTTCTACACATCATCTGTTCTTTAGCTTGAGGGTCTTTTTGTTGGACTTTGGCCTTCATTGCTCTACTTTCTTCTCCTCGGGTTTTGGTGCATTTAGTTCAGGTGTACCATGCACTTGGATCTTAACAGCTCCTGGTCCCACTTATTCTCATCAGGCCAGTCTAGGTGATTCTCGGTAGGTGACCTAAAGTTTCATCCAGCTGCTGTATGAGATATCTTTAAGGGTAGACTAGATGCTGTGGACATTCTGTAGGTCCTGTTTATTGAGCAATGCCAGGTTGACTGTGAGCAGATCTTTCTTCACGTGGTGCTCAAGTCCATCAACAATTGAATTTCCTGCAGCAATGCTTCTTTGCAAATTTTGGGCCAGGCTGACGGAGACGATAGATAGGATTAAGGCAACAATCAGTACGGCAGTCAGCAGCTCCTGTCATAGGGTGGGTAATTCAGGCGTCCTCGTGATCTCTCACTCAAACGATGTCACAGTTGAGAAGATGCTAATGTTTGGAGTGAAGATGTTGCCATATGGTCTTTTATTTGTATTTCTAATTTAACAGCGTGTTTGTTATGACCAGACCATGTGTCAGATCCATTTGCATCAGGAAGACAACTCTGTTGGTCTTTATGTTCCTTATACCTTACTGGCCAATCACAGCTTTCCAGAGTTGTGTCCTCCTCAATTCTCTGTCGCTAACATCACCAGGGAGAATTTGTTTTTCTCCTTTTAAGGCACAGGACAACTGATCAAGGCTGGAATTAACATCCTCTTTAGCCTCATCTATAGCTTCTAGGGTTGCAGAGTACACACTGATTATTGTGTGGCGTACAGCTTTCTAGGTTAGAGTGAGATGAAGATTCATGAGCCCTTTGTTTATTTCACAAAGAAACTCACTGCGTGTCATGATTGTAATGAGGTTAACCAAGTGGACCTCATAGAATATGCATTCCCTGATTGGGGCAGTTCATCTGGTCCAATCAGCAAGCCATGACTGACATAAAAACAAGAGTGTCAGACATCCTGACACTGAGATCCGGCTCTGAGGGTGCTCGATCAGTGTCAAGGACTTCCTATGCGTAAATGATAATCTTCAATGACCTTCCCTCCATCATTAGATCAGCAGTGGAGATGCACGCCGATAATTGCACAATGTTCAGCGCCACTTGCGCCTCCTCAGATACTGAAGCACTCTGTATTTAAATGCAACAAGATCTGGACAAAACGCTGGTTGGAGCTGACAATGGCAAGTAACACTCTTATCACACAAATGCCAGACTATGACCATCACCAATAAGAGACAATCTAACCACTGCTCAATGGTGCTACTGTCACTGAATCCCCCAATATCAACATCCTGGGCGTTATCATTCACCAGAAACTCATGGGCTCGCAACATAAACACGGCAGCTACAAGGGCAGGTCAGAAGCTTAGAACAAAAACAGAAATTGCTGGCAAAAGCTCAGCAGGTCTGGTAGTATCTGTGGAGAGAAATCAGAGTTAACGTTTTGGGTCCGGTGACATTTCCACAGAAGCTAGGAATACTACAGCGGGTAACTCGCCTTCTGGCTCTCCAAAGCCTGTCCACCATCTATAAGGCACAAGTGAGGAATGTGATGGAATACTCCTCACTTGCCTGGATGAGAGCAGCTCCAATAACACTTGAAGCTCGAAACCGTCAGGACAAAGGAGCCCACTTGATTGACACTGCATCCACTGCCTCCACCACTGATGCTCAGTAGGACCAGTGTACACTATCTACAAAATGCACTGCTGAAATTAACCAAAGGTCCTCAGAGAGCACCATCCAAACCCGTGACCACTTCCATCTAGAAGGACAAGGGCAGCAGATATATGAAACCACCATCACCTTCAAGTTCCCCTCCAAGCCACTCACCATCCTGACTTGGAAATATATCATAGTTCCTTCACTGTCACTGTCCATATCCCTCTATTCCCTGCCTGCCCATGTGTCTAACTGCTTCCTAAACTTTGCTAATGTATTTGCTTCTTCCCCGTTCCCTGACAACATGTTCTAGGCACCTGCCACCTTCTGCATTTAAAAAAAAACTTCCCTATCAAATCTCCCTTAAATTTCATCCCCCTAGTATTTGACATTTCCATCTGGGAAAAGACTCCAACTATTCACTGTGTGTGTGATTCTCATAGCTAACATACTTCTGTCAGGTTGCCTTTCTCCTCTAATGCTCTAGCAAGAACAATCTGAGCTTGTCCAACCTCTCCTTAAGCTAATATGCATCTCCAGCCCAGTGCCTCCTTGAGGGCACTAATGCCACTGTTATAACACAGGACTTCCTTGGTTAGATGGTGCAGCATTCCAGCAAATTGCTACTGGGTTTTTCCATGGAAGTACTCATGTTCTAGGTCCTGAGCTTCATTTGAAAGATGGGACTAAGGTAGAGATAGGTACCTGAGCATGGGTTGCCTTAATATGGGATAGCCATTACACATGGTCCTGGCCAAGTAAAGTGTGCAATAGCAAGCACAGCCAAATAGTTACCCAGCTTGTGTAACAATTAAGCTTAAGTGGTGCAAAATTCTCAATTCTCTAATTTTAAAGTGCTCTGTTGGAAGGTTATAAAGTCAGTAGAATTGCTCATCAGAATTTTCCATTTCCAGGCAGTTCCCTGGAAGTCTGTTCCATCAGGATTTCCATATGGTTCGGATTCACAATTCCAGTCTACACTGCTACAATGACAATCTCCCTATCAGAGTGTGTGGATCAATATTTATTAACATTTCCTGAATTAGGTTTATTTCATATTGTGGGCATTGCCTGGATTCTGAGGAACATCAGGGACAGTGAAATCCCCACTTTATCAGTACCTAGTTCACATTTGTAACTGCTTCATCTTTGAGCTGAATGAAAGATTGTCTTCAAGTTATTCCCAAAATGTTTCTCATTATTAATTTAAATTATGAATTTACTCAGTATTTGAATATATGGTTCACTGTTGCCCTTTATAGGAAAGAAGCTGCCGATCTTTCTTGGCCTGACTTTGTATGTGACTCCAGACCCAGAACAGTGTAGTTGACTCTTAGTAACCTTCTGAAATTGCCAAGCAAGCCATTTAGTAGTAATAATCTCATAGTTTCAGTGAAGGAAGGAAACCAGACAGATCACCTGCCATCGACCTAGGCACCAAAAGTGACATTGGCAAGCACTGCTCTGCCACTATCCTGACTTTGATATGTACCTCTGTTTCTTCAGTGTTACTGTGTCAAAATCCTGGAACTCCCTCCCTAACAGCATTGTAGGTCTACCTTCAACAAATGGATTGGGGTGGTTCATGAAGGCAGATTACCAGCCTCTTCTCAAGAGTAAATACAGACAGGCACCCAGGGACACACTCATACCACAATTGCATTCTTAAAAATTCAGATATCTAATTAATCAGTATATTGTCAAAGGCCTAATTGATTGATCCCTGTCAAGAAAATCTTTGCAAGAGATTTAGCCAGATGTCATCTTCTGCATTTCAGCAGCAGTTGAACCGAGAGGCCCAGATTTGAGCCCCACCTGGTTCAGAGATATAATAACATCTCTGAACAGGTTGAATAGAAAAATAATTTTTTTTGAAAAAATCAGCAATTGAGCATTCTCAGCTGGGCAAGTTGCTCCTAAACCATTTACTCAAGATGTTGTTAAGTGGTCATTTTTAAACATCTGGATTTCAGTGATTTCAGTGATAAACATCAGTGATTTCCTGTAGGAGCTATATTTGACTCAGAAGATGAGGCATATGACTGATTTCATAAGAGTACTGCAACTGTTCAAATTAGTAAAAGTTTTCAACATTTTGTTTTATTACTTGTTAGGTCGAATCTTAAACCGTTTTTCAAAAGACGTTGGCCACTTGGATGACTTGCTGCCTTATACTTGCATGGACTTTTTACAGGTAATTCAGTCTTCAGAGTTCATGAATTATATACTGTGATCATTTTATGGGCCACTGAGTGCTCATTGCTGCTGAAGTACTGTGTTCACAAAACAATTACTTTCTAAGCAATAACTCTTCCAACACAGTTAAAGTTTGGTTTAATAAAAGTGTCTGCCCATCAGAGGAGGATGTGGTTGTAATTTTATGATCCACCAAGGCAATGATGAAAATTTAATGTCAGGATTAGTTATTGTATAGGATTGGTCTCAGGCGTCTTGCTATCATGCCATGTCCATAGTATCTTCATACTTTGTAGCTAGTTGTTCATTTGCCTCCAGTAGTTTGGAGCAGTTCCAGATAATGTTGAAAAATGTGGCCACAAGTATCAAAACAATCATTTGTCACGCAGGACAGTTAAGACAAGCAAATCACAAGTGTATGACCACCAAAGAGCAAAATTTTACCGGCAGTAAAGAAAGTGGTGTAGTAATTGTAGAAGGAGAACAAGGATAGTGTTATTTGAGAATGAGACAAACTCAATTTTCCTATATTTGATAAAGCAGCAAATTTTCTTACCCAGGTCATGAACAGTTTCTATACATTAGGCTCTTATTTCAAGAGCTCTTGTTAACCAATTTGCTGCTGAGGAAGTCACAACCAAACCTCCAGTTATGTTGGTAATTTTCCAATGTAATCTCTAGTTGTATCAATGATAAACTGAGAGATATTGGTGAATTTGGTGAAATGGATAAATGCCATGGTGAAATGTGAATTATTTTGTATCTGTTAATCAATTGCAAGGCAGCTCTTAAACATCATAATACATGATGAAGCAACTAGTTTGTTGTCCCAAGAGGCTTTCACTCAGCCATAATAAAAACATTGGAACACAATAGGAACTCTGCTACTCTCTTTATTGTGGTGGTTGTGTGGCTGTAAATAGAAATGATTGAAGATGATGTATCAAATAGATAGCAGAATGTGATGACTGCTACAATAAGATTAATTAAAATTTTTGGGTATCCACTTTAGCTGTAAACAGATCTCACCAAGGTATAGTTTATAATGTAACTCATCAATATGGTAATGAATGTGGTAAAGAACCTTTGTTGCTACCTCCTTTCTCTTCACTCTTAAAAAAAAAGTTTCACCTTAAAACAACCCAATATTTTCACATCACTGTGTCTGAACAACAGAGGAGCCCTTTAAATATTGAATCAGATATCCTAGCCACTTTTCGTAAAACTGGTCTTTGAAAGCAATTTTTTCACCAGGTTCATCCACGGTTGCAATTTCTCTGCAAAGATGTTGCCTCCTATTGGAGGACAGCATCATAGGTGTCAGTTAATCTCATAGTACTTCATTCATGCAGATGTTAGCAGTCTGTCATTGTGACTTTAAAGGAAGAATGAGTGATAGAGTAAAGGAAACGAATCGGAATTGACAGACAGAATTTGGGAATTGGAAGGAAAATAGCAAGTTGGACCACAAAGATCAAAACACTAATGAGTATAGAAATAGCATGAATTCGTGGCTGGAGGAGTGGTGCAAAAGGGAGGAATTTCAGATTTTTGGGGCATCTGGGTGAGTTCTGGGAGTGATGAGATCTTACAAGCTGAACGGCCTGAACGGAACCAAACTAATATCCATGTTTATTTGTTGATTTATTAATGCAATTAGGGAATGTTTGAACCAGCTTGATAGAAGGGCGAGAACCAGGAGGTAATATTAGACAGCAAAACCAAGGTCATGGAATTAGAAGAGAAGGATGACATCAGAGCTAGAAATAATAAAGTACTGGGTGGAAGCAGAATAAAAGGAAAAAATAATGAAGTCTAAATCAGGGTTACTGTAGATGTATGTGAATGCATAGAATCCCCAAATATGGGAACTGAATATTCAAAGATCTTCGACATTTAGGAAGAGCAGACAAAAAGAGTTGTGCATTGAGAAGGGATGGGATCAATGCATTAGTGAGGGAGGATCTCAGATCAGAACAAAATGTGGAATCAGTTCGGGTGGAACCAAAGAACAGCAAGAGGAAGCAAACATTGATAGGAGTTGTATGTAGGCCAACAAAAGTAATGATAATGTGGGTTATGATATTGGTCAGGAAGTAGAGAAGCATGTAGTGTAGATCATTCATGTGATCAGAGGTGAAAACGGAATAAACCTAATGATCGCTAACACCTGTGAAGGATGAGTTTCTAGAGTATGTTAGGCAAATATTTGAGGAACCAATTAGAGAGTTAGTTATTTTAGGTCTAGTATCAAATAATGAGAATGGACTGAAGAATAATCTTGTATTGCGTTTGTAAATGAAGTGTCTCAATCTGAAGTTGGGTTGTCAGCGACTATAAAGGATTCCATTTGTATGTGGAAAAGAAACATATAGCAAAGAAAAATGTTGATCCATTACAGGCACATCATGAGAAGTCGTAATTGGGAAGAAAGAAATGGTAGAGAAGCTGAATGATTACGTTGTGTCTGTCTTCATAAGAAAAGTACAAGAAATCTTGCAGAATAAGAGACTTAAGGGAATAGAGAGAAAGGAATTGAAGGAATTTAGTATTAGTAGAAAGGTTATGTTGGTGAAAAACTGTGCTGAGACCGTATCCCATCACCAAGTCACCCTTTATTTACTTGTGCACAGTATGCTGGCTGTGGCCAGCCAGCTCAGAGTCATTCACCTGAACTGAGGAGTTTCTAATCTCCTGGTTATATTTTTTTCCATTATTTAACCTATTATCCCAATCAACCTGTTCAGAGATAATATTACGTATCTTTGGAGCAGGTAGGACTTGAACCCAGGCTTCCCAGGCCAGGGGTAGGGACACTACCACTGTGCCACAAGAGGGCCCATCCCCTGGTTATTTTGGTCAACCAGGTCTTTCCTGATTGGCTCAGGTTAACAACCCCAATCAATGACCTTGTGTTCAACCTAGTTCCAATCACTACAGTTGAGAAATTAATGACACTGAAGGGTGGTAATTCCTGATATTCGACAATGGTGAAAAAGGAAATAGTGGATATATTGGTGATTACTTCCCAAAAGTCTATAGATTCTGGCATGACTACAACAAATTGGAAGGTAAGAAATGCCGTCCCACTAAAAGAGGGAAGGAGAGAGAAAATGGTAAGGGAAATCCATTTAAAAGATGTGGTAAATGGACACTTGGATAACAATGATCTTAATAAGCATAAAGAAAACACATTATATTTAATGAACCTTCTGGAGCTTTTTGAGAATGTTTCTAACAAAACTTTAAATAAAATGGAGGCAGTGAACATGGACTAATCAGATTTTCAGAAGGATTTTGATAACATCCCCACAAGAGGATGGTTAGAAAATATAAAGCATGTGCGATAGGAGGTAATGTACTGGCATGGGTTGGATTGATTGACAGGAAACAGACAGCAGGAATAAACAATCATTTTGCAATGGCAGACTGCAATTAGGCCTAGGGCTGAACGCCCTGGTGTTCATAATATGTATAATTGAGTTGGATATGGGGACCAAATGTAATATGATGGAGTTTTCAGATGACTTGAAGCTAGGGGAGATTATCTGCTGAGAGGATGATGTAATGTGGCTCAGAGAGGATTTGGATAGATTTAGTGGGCAAGAACACAGTCACACAGCGGTTAGCACTGTTCCGTCACAGCACCAGGGACCCAGGTTTGATTCCAACCTTGAGTAACTGTCTTTGTGAAGTTTGCATGTTATCCCCATGTCTGCATGAATTTCAGTTGAGTGCTCCAGTTACCTCCCCACAGTACAAAAAGGTGTAGGTTAGGTCTGGTGGGATGCTCTTCAGAGGGTTGATGAAGACTGTTATGAGCCAAACAAATCTGTGGTCCATACAAATCTGCACTGTAAGAATTCTACAATTCTATTCTATAACACAGCAGGTGGAATATAATATGGCAAAATGTAAGGTTATCCATTTTGTTAGGAGGAGCAGGTGTTTGGCATTTTTCTTAAATGATAAAAGGATGTAAAGTGTAGATGTGCAAAGGGACCTGGGTGTCCTCATCAATAAGTCACTGAAAGCTATCACGCAGGTGCAGCAGAAAAGTAGAAAGGGTAATGGTACATTGGACTTCATCACAAGAGGATTTGAGGGCAGGAATAGCAAAGTTTGTCTTCAATTGTATAGGATTTGGTTAGACAGCACCTGGAGTATTGTATATAGTTTTGTTTCCTTATCTTGGAAAGTTTTATTATTGTGTTATGATCCCAGCTGATGTTACTATTGAACAGGGCAGATCCCAGAATATAATCTGGCTTGATATATCATATTTTGATTTTGCTTAATTGAATCTGGTGATCTTTCACTAAAACATAATACACAAGTCTGAAAATTTGCTTGTGACAATGAGACAGAAATTTACCACACAAGAATATTTTAAAAAATAATTTAAAACTATAGCACATTCACATTGAATATACAATGAGTTACATGGCAACTGTATTTTTCATACACCAATTTTCATCGCAGTGGTTTGTTTCATTCATAGGTTGAATTAACTCCACAGAGGTTGGTATGCTGTCACCAAGTCAGCCTTTATTTACACATGGAAAATCCTTGATACTGGTCCAGCTCCCCCAGAGCCAGCTTTCAGAATGTCTGACAGTCCTCTTTTTATCTGTAAAGCAGGGCTCCCGGCTTGGACCGGATTAACAGCCCCTATCGGGGAACTCGTATGCTATGAGGTCCACCTGGCTGACCTTGTTGCAGTGACTACATAGATGCTGTTGATAAAGTCTCTGCTGTAACATTTATATTTTTCCAAGTACATGAATGATTTTTAAATTGTATGCTTGGAAGATTAAGTTCCATCAGAACAGCTAAGGTTTTGCCCCAAAATTTCTCCCAAAAAGTCAAGGGATTCTGGTCCATACAAATGTGACTTTGGAATAGAACCCTTGCAGTGTGGAAACGGGTCCATCCACACCAAGTCTCCCACCAGGCCCATCCTCCCACCCTGTCCCTGTAACCCTGCATTTCCCAAGGCTAACCTTCATATCCCTGGACTATGGGTAGCTTAGCATGGCCAATCCACCTAATTTGCACATCTTTGGACTGTGGGAGAAAGCTCTCTTCCACATTGTTGGTAATATATATTTCAAAATGGTGTAGAGCCTACACAAGATTCACTGTCATCTTCTCCACCATGGGTATTTCCATTCACACACAGTCAGTATTTTTGAGAAACAACTGAGTGGCTGTTCGATCCTCTATCTCATTATCTTGTAATAAAACTGTGCCCACACCTTTATAGTTAACATTAACAACCAATTTGAATGGCTTCTCATAATCCGGTGAAGCTAAAACCGGTTCAGTTGTCACCACATCTTTCAAGTTGGCAAAGACACTGATTTTCTTGCGTCCGTTGAAATTTGCTGTCTTTTTAAATAAATTTGTCAAAAGCTGCAAAAATAGTGAAGTTCAGTATAAGTTTCCAATAAAATATACTCGTACAACATAATGCAAAATTTCACATATTGTCCCAGGCATGGGAAAATCTAAAAAGCCCTGACTTTCACTTCTCTCAGTGCTACCTGACCTTGGCCCACAGTGTGGACCAAATAAGTTACTTATACTTTGGTAAATTCACTCTTAGGTAGATTCAAATCAAATTGACTTTTTGTAGCCAGTTAAATAGACTAGTCAAGTGTTGAAAATGTTCTTCCTAAATTTGGCGGACACGCCAAGTTGTTGATCCAAACCATGAAGTTACACGATTCTTCAATTCCTGAAATAGTTAATCATTGCTGGTGCATTTTTCATTTCCAATATCACGACTTTGCATTGACAAACTCTATTCGGTGTTATAAAGGATGGGATCTCAGGCGTGTTCTAGTGACTGATACAGCCAATATTCCTTTAACATGTCAAATTTGGTGACGAATCATGGATGTCCAATTCTTTCAATGCAGTCCTCCAATCTTGGACTAGGACATGAATTCACTTTCGTTACCATGTTGACTTTGCAATAATAATATAGAATGTTTGTAACCCATCTGGTTTTGGTATCATGATATGTGAACTGCAGCTACTGTGACTCAGTTCAACAGATCATTGTCCATCATGAACTTAATCCTTTTCCTAATGAGCTAATTGCTCTGGATTGAGTCCCTAACAGTGATATGACAATAGCCATCACATCCCTTACATTAACATCATCTACCGCCTAGGACTTTTTTACTGGCCTATTCACACAAATTGACTCATGATTTTGTAATACTCTCAATTTTTGAATTCACTCATGGGACATGGCATGTTTGGCTGAACCAGCATTTATTGCCAATCCTTAGTTGCCCTTGAGAAGATAGTTGTGAACTGCCACTTTGAGTCGCTGCAGTCTATATGTTGTAGGTAGACTTACAATGCCATTAAGGAGGCAGTTCAAGTGACAGTGAAGGAACGTCGAGATATTTCCAAGTTAGAATGGTCAGTGATTTGGAGGGGTCTTACAGATGGTTGTTCCCATGTATCTACTGTCCTTGTCCTTCTAGATGGAATTGATTGCAGGTTTGGAAGGTACTATCTAAGGATCTTTAGTGAATGTTTACAGTGCATTTTGTAGAGATTACGCACTATGCTGTTGAGTGTCTGTGGTGAAGTGACTGAATATTGTGACTGTGGTGTCATTCAAATGGGCGGCTTCTTGAGTGTTGCTGGACTTACACTCATCCAGGTGGGGAGAATTCCATTACATCCCTGACTTGTGCCTTTAAGATTAATGGGGAGTTATTCGCACAGTATTCCTAGCCACTGACCTGCTGTTATAGCCACTGTCTTTATGTAGGGAGTGCTGTTCAGTTACTGATCAATGGTAACCCGCAGCATGTTGATAGTGAGGGATTCCGTGATGGTAGTGCCATTGGATGGCAAGGGGTGATAGCAAGACTGTTTCTTATTGGAGATGGTCATTGCCTGGAAGTATGTGACCTGAATGTAACTTGCCACTTTTCAGGCCAAACCTGGGTATTACCTAGAATTAACAAGGTGCAGAGCTGGATGAACACAGCAGGC
>JAHRHZ010000176.1:257783-306499 GCA_024137785.1 Ginglymostoma cirratum
GAAGAAGGGTCTAGACCGGAAACGTCAGCTTTCCTGCTCCTCTGATGCTGCTTCGCCTGCTGTGTTCATCCAGCTCTGCACCTTGTTATCTCAGATTCTCCAGCATCTGCAGTTCCTACTATCTCTATTACCTAGAATTTGTTGCATTTGGATATGGAATGCTTCAGTATCTGAGGAGTTGTGAATGGTGCTAAACCTTGTGCAACCATCAGCAAACATCCTCGCTTCTGACTTTACGATGGAGGGAAGGTTAGTGATGAAGCAGTTTAAAATACTTGGGTCTAGGACACTACCCCAAGGAATTCCTGCAGAGAGGTCCAGGAGGTGAACTGATTGACTTCCAGCAACCACTAACATCTTCCTTTGTGCCAGCTGTGACTCCAATATACTTATAAATTGTCTTTCTAAGTAACTTCAATTTTTTTTCTGGCAGATAAAATACTGTGCACTCTAACTTTTTAAACATTTCTTTAATATTTAAAATGTTGTAAGATCATCTTTTGAATTTTCAATTTCTGATTAATTCTTGATTTTCATTTCACTCCTTATTTTGTTGACAATGGTAAATATACTTTACTTCTACCTAACATTATGCCGTAATATCTCCTCGACGTATTGATATGACACTCATTGATTTTCCTCCTGCCTGGAGTACTTACTACAGAATTTACATCATTGGATTTCTTTTTAATTTGGTAAGGTCTTATGACCTTGCATTTAATGTTTCCCTAGAGACTGATAAAAACACTAACACCTTGTCTTCAGTAGTTTGAAACTTTGGCCTTTCTATCTGTTCTAGTTTTCATCGTTTATTGAGCACTTTTCAAATGCTACTTGGTCAACTAAAATGCTGAGATTAATTTTTTTTATGAAAGTCAAAGCACAAGTTGGAAGAGTAATCTCCGGATTTATCAATTTTTCTTCAAACAGTTTAAGTGCTCTCCTCACCACATGTCCATCAGTTCAAAAGGACTGAATCTTGTGGACTCATTTAGGACTTCCCTAAAGACAAACAGAAGTGAGGGAATTCTTTTATCCCAGTCATTAGGATATTCTTGGCAATTAGTTCCAATCATCAGTTTCAAAGTTTGTTGAAATATTGCCATGAGGAGCGTGGATATGGTGAATAGTCAAGGACTCTTCCTCAGGGTAGGGGGAGTCTAAAACTAAAATGTATAAATGTAAAGTATAAATAAAAGAGACTTTGGGGACAACTTTTTTATGCAAAGGGTGGTGCATGTATGGAATGAACTGCCAGAGGAAGTGGTGGAGGCTAGTACAATTACAATGTTTTAAAAGGCATCTAGACTGGTATATGACTAGAGAAGGTTTTGAGAGATATGGGATATATGGTCAGCATAGACGAGTTGGACTAAAGCATCTGTTTCCCTGCTGTACATCTCTATGACTATATTCGTTATTTCCTCCCTGGTCATCTTCAACATTTTAGGAAATAATCCATTCAGCCTTGGCAACTTATCCACTTTCAAAGATTCTAATTTCTCCAACACTTCTGCTCCCATCATGATTATTTTGTCCAAAAGTTCACACTACTCCTCCTGGACTATTATATCCTTATCACCCCTATCTTTTGTGAATGCAAAGACAAAACATTCATTTAAAATTCTTTCCATATCCTCTGCAACTTCACAGAAGTTCCTTTCTTTATCTCTGATAGGTCCCACTTTTTCCTTTACTCTTTTGTTCTTTATATACTAGTATAATATCTTTGGATTTTACTTTATCTTGCTTGCTAATCTTTTGTCTTGTTCTCTCTTTTATTTCCATTATACCTTTTCCTTTTCTGTTTAATCTTCTCCTATATTTTTCTAGACAAATATGGGGGTCTACCTTTGGCAATACCATGTCTACTTTGTGACCTAAGGATCTCACTTTTTAATGCCTCCCACTGATTTGTCCTTTAGCAGCCCTGTCCAGTCCAACCTAGCCAAATCATTTCGCAGTTTTATAAAATTTGTCTTTCCCCAGTTAAAAACTTTTACTTCTGATTTATCTCTGTCCTTTCCCATAAGATTGCTAAATTTAACTGAATTGCAGTCATTGTCCCCGATATGGTTACCCATCTTCCCAAAACTAAATCCAAAATTGTATCTGCTCTGCTTGGGCTTGTCATTTACTGTTTCAAAGCAAAATGCTGAACTCAGTACATGAATTTCTCCACCCTCACTGCCCCTTATGTTGTTTCGAACCAAGTTGATAGTGGGATAGCTGAATCCACTTACTGTTGTTACCTTCTTATTCCGACAGGCAGAAATTTGTCTACGTAATGTATGGCACGGTGGCTCAGTGGTTAGCACTACTGCCTCACAGCGCCAGGGACCCGGGTTCGATTCCACCCTCAGGCAACTGTCTCTGTGGAGTTTGCACATTCTCCCGTGTCTGTGTGGGTTTCCTCTGGGTGCTCCGGTTTCCTCCCACAGTCTAAAGATGTGCAGGCTAGGTGGACCGGCCATGCTAAATTGCCCGTGGTGTTCAGGGATGTGTAGATTAGGTGGGCTAGAGGGGATTGGTCTGGATGGGATGCTCTGAGGGTCGGTGTGGACTTGTTAGGCCTGTTTCCACACTGTAGAGATTCTGTGATGTTCTTCTATATCCTTCTCACTATTAGGGGTCGATAGTGTACTCCTAGTAATGGGACTGCCTGTTTTAAATTCCTAATCTTAACCCATAAAGCCGCATTTGTTAACCTGTTGGTATCCCTTCACACAGCGGAAATTAATTCTTTAATGAATATTGCTAACCCACCCCCCGCCATCCAATTTTTGTCACCCACACTATCCTGCCTGAAAACTAGCTCCAGGAATAATGAGCTGCCAATTTTGCCCCTCCTTTAACCAGGCTTCTGTTATTGCAATGACATTGTGCTTCTATGAGTCTGACTGTATCCTTAGTTCATCTGCTTTGTTTGCAATACTCCTTACATTGAAGTGTAAGATGTTCAACCCCATAAATTTCCTTAGCTGAATGTTTTTAAATGCTTATTCCGTTTGCCCTTCCAAGTTGCTGACTTTGAATGTTCACCGCCCGTTTCCTGATCTGAATCTGACCCATCAAATCCTACACTATGGTTTCCATCACCCTGCCAAACATGTTTAAAATCTCACCAACAGAGCTAGCAAAAGCTCCAGCAAGGGTATTTGTCCCATTTCTGCCCAGGTGCAACCCATTAGGCTTGTACAGGTCTGACCTTCCCCAGAAATGATCCCAATGCTTCAAGAATTTAAAACCCGCTCGGGTACATCATTTCTCCAGCCACATGTTCATTTGATCTGTCCTCTTATTCCTGCTCTAGCTAGCAAATCACACTGAGTCATCCTGAGATTACTACATTTGAGATCTTGCATTTTAATTTATCTCCTAATTTCCTATATTCAGCTTTCAGGTCCTCATCCCTTTCTCTACCAATGTTGTTGAAACCTATGTACAACACAATCACTGGCTATTCTTGGTCCCACTCCAGAATGTACTGCAGCCACTCTGTGACATCCCTGCAGAAGATTGAATTTTTCCTTCCTCCAAACTAGTCATAATTTCTTTGAATATGTGCAAAATATAATTTGAACTTGGTCTCATTGTGATTCTTTGGGCAATCAATATTTTGTAAAAAAAATTGAACCAATAATTTATTTCCTAGAGACACTGCTTCCTGAAATCTTGTTGAAACATTATAATTGTTAAAAGATACTGAATTTTTTTTTCTGAAGAAGGGTCCAGACCCAAAACATCAGCTTTCCTGCTCCTCTGATACTGCTTGGCCTTCTAGTGTTCATCCAGCTCTACACCTTGTTATCTCTGAATCCCATTCCTGTTTTTCAGTAGGTGTCTTAGACAGTATATTAAGACCAGAACAAAATAAATGCGTTTGGAACAAAATAAATGAATGGCATAAATAGAGATTAATGGTTATGATCTTAAAACCAGTACAGAGATATGGTTACAAAGATGGGGCTAAATATTCAGGGAACTGTGATTTTTCAAAACGACAGTCAGGAAGGAAAGGGCAGCGATTTAGTTTTGTTAGTATAGATACATCAAATACAATCTTGGATCGGAAGATGGGTGGAGGTAAGAAATACTGAGAAGATAATAAGGAATAATAACGGGAGTATTCTGTTTACACCCTAATAGTAGGTATACTATAGGATGAAGAATAAATTAGGAGAAGATAAGAGCAAAAAATGCATAACTTTTTGCTTGGTCAATTCATTTCTTCATGAAACTTGGGAAAGGCAAATTGGCACAGGTAGCCATGAAGAAGAATTCATAGTTTTTGAGGATAATTTCCTGAAACAATATGTTGTGGGTCCAACCATGGATTAGGCTGTTTTGGATCAATTGATGTGCAATGAGGTAGGTTTTATAAATGAAGTCAGAGTAAAAGATACCCTAGGAAATAATAACTGCAACATGGTAAAATTTGGCATTCAGATGGAGACCAACAACCAGGACCAGAAACAACAGTGTTAAATTTAATAGTGATAATTTCAAAACAATCAGAGCAGAGTTGTCTGAAGTAGTTAACAACATTGACTACATTCAATGTTAGTCAAAACTGCTGATGCTGGAGTCAGAGATAACACAGTGTGGAGCTGGAGGAACACAGCAGGTCAGGCATAAGAACATAAGAACTGGGAGGAGGAGTAGGCCATCTGGCCCCTCGAGCCTGCCTGACCATTTAATAAGATCATGGCTGATCTTTCTGAGACTCAGCTCCACTTACCCACCCACTCGCAGCATCAGAGGAGCAGGAAAGATGACATTTCGGGTCAGGAACATTCTTCAGAAATGTGGGAGGGGGAAGGGAGCTCAGAAATAAATAGAGAGAGGTGGGGTGGAGCTGGGGAAGGTAGCTGGGATGTTGATAGCTGAGTGCAGGTAGGCAGTCGTGGGGATTGGTCAGTGAAGTGGGAGAGAAGACGGACAGGTTGTGTCAGGTCAAGGAAGTGGGATGAGAGGGAGGGTTGGTCATGGGATGAGGCCGGAGGTGGGGAGATTTTGAAACTAGTTCAGTCCACATTGAGACCATAGGGTTGTAAGCTCCCAAGACGGAATATGAGGTGCTGCTCCTCCAGTTTCCAGGTGGCGTCATTGTGACACTGGAGGAGGCCCAGGATGGACATGTCATTCAGGGAGTGGGAGGGGGAGTTGAAGTGGTTCGCGACTGGAAGGTGTTGTTTGTTGCGAGCAGAGCGCAGGTGCTCTACTGAGGTAGAGGAGGTCACATTGGGAGCAGGAGATGCAGTAAACCAGATTAGCGGATGTGCAGATGAACATCTGTCCGATGTGGAAGGTTTTTTTGGTTCCTTGGATGGAGGTGAGGGGACACGTGTCGTACTTCCTGTGATTGCAGGGAAAGGTGCCGTTTGTGGTGGGCTAGTGGGAGTGAAAAGCAGACTAGGGAGTCGCGGTGAGGGCAGTCCCTACAGAAGGCAGATAGGGGTGGGGAGGAAAATATATCCTTGGTTGTGGGGTCAGATTGTCGGTGGCGGAAGTGGTGGAGAATGATACATTGAATCCGGAGGTTAGTGGGGTGATACGTGAGGACAACGGGGATACTGTCTTTGTTTTTGTTGCGGGGGGGGGGGACGTGAGGGCAGAGGTGTGGGAAACACAAGAGATGCGGTCGAGAGCATTTTCGACCACTGAAGGAGGAATTTGAGGTCCTTGAAATAAGAGGACATCTGGGATGTTCAGGAGTGGAATGCCCCATTTTGGGAGCAGGCGCAGCAGAGGCAGATGAATTGGGAGGTAGGGGATCACATTCTTGCAGGAAGGTGGGTGAGAGGAGGTAGGTAGCTGTGGGAGTTGGTGGGCTTGAAATAGATATCAATTTCGACGTGGTCACCAGAGATGGAGACAGAGAGGTCGAGGAAAGAGAGACCGGTATCAGAGATGGTGCAGGTGAACTTGAGGTTGGGGTGAAAGGTGTTGGTGAAGTTCATGAACTATTCAAGCTCCTGGTGGGAGCACGAAGCAGTGCTGAAACAGTCATCAATGTATCAGAGGAAGAGGTGGGGGATAGTGCCAATGTAGCTGCGGAAGAGGGACTGTTCCACGTATCCTATGAAGAGGCAGGCATAGCTTGGGCCCATGTGGGTCCCCATGGCCACCCTTTAGTGTGTAGGAAGTGGGAGGAGTTGAAGGAGAAGTTGTTAAGGATAAGGACGAGTTCGGTTAAGCGGATGAGTGTGTCGGTGGAGGGGGACTGGTTGGGCCTGCGGGAGAGTAAGAAGCGGAGGGCTTTTAGGCCGTTTGCTTGGGGAATGCAAGTGTCTAGGGATTGGATGTCCATCCCACCCTACATTGCCTTCATCAATTCTCTTTATTACCTCTTTGAAACATGCCAAGTTAGTTAAACATGAGTTTTCCTTAAAAATCCATGTGGCCTTGTTTATCAGTGAAACATTTTTGAAGATGTTTTAGCGAGTTTCTAGATTTTCTGAAGAATATTATGGTAATCTTTCCCTTAGGGTGCAGAGGTAGAAGTGATCTGTCCACACTCAGGCTGTCAGTGACGGTGTCTCTGGGTCTGCAAGCCACTTTGTGATGGAGCAGAGAATACTATGTCTAGGTGTGTGCCATAGGGATCCATACTGGGACTTCTGCTGTTTGTGATATATATAAATGACCTTGGATGAAAATGTAGATAGGTGGGTTAGTAAGTTTTCAGACGATGCATGCAAAGATCAGTGGAGTTGTGGATAGTCTCGAAGGTTGATCAGTTGCAGATATGGGCAGAGAAATGGCAGATGTATTTTAATCCATGTAAATATGAGGTGCTGCACTTTGGGAGGTCAAATGTCAAGGAAAAGTATACAGTTAATGGCGGGATCCTGAACAGCATTGATGTACAGAGGGATCTTGTGGTTCAAGCACATAGCTCCCTGAAAGTGGCCACACAAGTAGATGGGGTGGTAAGGGTGATGTATGACGTGCTTGCCTTTATTGGTCAGGAATTGTGTACAAGAGTCAGAATGTCATGTTGCAGCTTTGTAAGACTTTGATCATAGAATTTGACTGGAGGGCATAGGTTTAAGGTGAGAGGGGAAAGCTTTAAGAAGGTCCTGAGGGGCAATTTCTTCACAGAATGGTGTTTATATGGAATGGAATGGGCTGTGGCTGAGGCAGATACAGTAGCAACATTTAAAAAAAATGTAAATAGGTACATTGATGACAGGGTTTAGAGGGAAAAAGACCAAACGCAGGCATTTGGAACTGTCTGAGTGGGCACCATGGTCAGTATGAACCAATTTGGGCCAAAGTGTCTGTTTCCATACCGTATTACTCTATGACTATAGCTCGACCTACTGTTGGCAAATAGGGCATGACAGTAACTAAGGTGACAGTCAGGGGGGCACTTTGTGACCAGTGACCATAGTTCTATTAATTTTAAAATAGTTATTGAGAAGGACAAAACTGGTCCACAGGTTCAAGTTCTAAATTAGGGCAAGGCAAATTTTGATGGAATTTGACAGGAGCTTGCAGAGGTTGATTGGTGCAGTTTGTTTGCAGGCAAAGGGACCTCTGGTAAGTGAGAGATAGTAGAAACTGCCGATGCTGGAGGATCTGAGATAAGAAGGTGCAGAGCTGGATGAACACAGCAGGCCAAGCAGCATCAGAGGAGCAGGAAAGCTGATGTTTCGGGTTTGGATCCTTCTTCAGAAATGGGGGAGGGGGAGGGGAAAGAGAATCTGAAATAAATAGAGGGGGGAGGAGGTGAAAGGAAGATGGATAAAGGAGTAGATAGGCGGAGAGGAGATGGACAGGTCAAGGAGGCAAGGATGGAGCCAGTAAAGGTGAATGTGGGTGGGGAGTTAGGGTGGGGGTTGGTCAGTCAAGGGAAGACGGACAGGCCAAGGAGATGGGGATGAGGCTGGTGGGTAGGAGGTGGGGGTAGGGGTTGAGGTGGGAGGAGTGGATAGATGGGAGAAAGGACAGACAGGTTAGGGAGGTGGGGATGAGCTGGGCTGGTTTTGGGATGTGGTTGAGGTGGGGAGATTTTGAAGCCTGTGAAGTCCACATCGATACCATTGGGCTGCAAGGTTCCCAAGTGAAATATGAGGTGCTGTTCCTGCAGCCTTCCTGTGGTGTCACTGTGGCACTGGAGGATGCCCAGGATGGACATCCAAGGAGTGTCGTCCAAGGAGTGGGAGGGGGAGTTGAAGTGGTTCGCGACTGGGAGGTGCAGTCGTTTGTCACGAACTGAGCGTAGGTGTTCCACAAAGCGGTCTCCAAGCCTCTGCTTGGTTTCCCCGATGTAGAGGAGGCCACATCGGGAACAGCAGATACATTAGCAGCTGTGCAGATGAATATCTGTTTGATGTGGAGGGTTTTCTTGGGGCCTGGGATGGGATTGAGGGGGGAGGTGTAGGGGCAGGTGTAGCACTTCCTGCGGTTGCAGGGAAAAGTGCCGGGGGTGGTGGGGCTGGTGGAGAGGGTGGAGCGGACAAGGGAGTCACAGAGAGAGTGGTCCCTCGGGAAGGCAGATCAGGGTCGGCAGGGAAAAATGTCCTTAGTAGTGGGGTCAGATTGCAGGTGGTGGAGGTGGCAGAGAATGATGCGTTGGATCCGGAAGTTGGTAGGGTAGTATGTAAGGACGAGGAAAATTCTGTTTTTGTTGTTTTTGTTCTGTTTTTGTTGGAGACGGGTGTGATGGATAAGTTGCAGGAAGCGCGAGAGATGTGGTCGAGGGCGTTTTCGACCACTGTGGAGGGAAAGTTGCGGTCCTTGAAAAACGAGGACATCTGGGATGTCTGGGAGTGGAATGCGTCATCTCGGGAGCAGATGCGGTGGAGGCGAAGGAGTTGGGAATAGGGGATGGCATTTTTGCAGGAAAGTGGGTGAGAGGAGGTGTATCCTAGGTAGCTGTGGGAGTCGGTGGGCTTGAAATGGATATTGGTTTCCAGGTGGTTGCCAGAGATGGAAGCAGAGAGGTCTGGGAAGGAGAGAGAGATATCGGAGATGGTCCAGGTGAACTTAAGGTTGGGGTGGAAGGTGTTAGTGAAGTGGATGAACTGTTCGAGCTCCTTGTGGGAGCACGAGGCGGCGCCGATACAGTCATCGATATAACGGAGGAAGAGGTGGGGGATAGGGCCAGTGTAGCTTTGGAAGAGGGATTGTTCCACGTATCCTACAAAGAGGCAGGCATAGCTCTGGGGCCATGCGGGTACCCGTGGCCACCCTCTTTGTCTGTAGGAAGTGGGAGGAATTGAAAGAGAAGTTATTGAGGGTGAGGACGAGTTCAGCTAAGCGGACAAGGGTGTCAGTGGAGGGGGACTGGTCAGGCCTGCGGGACAAGATGAAGCGGAGAGCCTTTCAGTCATCTGCATGGAGAATGCAAGTATGCAGAGACTGGACGTCCATGGTACGTCGGAGAAACCAAGCGGAAACTTGGGGATCGCTTTGTGGAACACTTACCCTCGGTTCGCGACAAACGACTGCACCACCCAGTCGTGAACCACTTCAACTCCCCCTCCCACTCCTTGGATGACATGCCTCCTCCAGCGCCGCAACGACGCCACCCGAAGGTTGCAGGAACAGCACCTCATATTTCGCTTGGGAACCCTGCAGCCCAATGGTATCGATGTGGACTTCACAAGCTTCAAAATCTCCCTGCCCCCAACCGCATACCAAAACCATCCCAGCTTGTCCCCACCTCCTTAACCTGTCCGTCCTTTTTCCCACCTATCCACTCCTCCCACCTCCTACCTACCAGCCTCATCCCCGCCTCCTCGACCTGTCCGTCTTCCTTTGACAGACCAACCCCCACCCTAATACCCCACCTACACTCACCTTTACTGGCTCCATCCCTGCCTCTTTGACCTGTCCGTCTCCTCTCCACCTATCTGCTCCTTTATCCATCTTCCATCGCCTCCCCCCTCTCTCTATTTATTTCAGAATCCCCTGCCCCTCCCCCACTTCTGAAGAAGGGTCCAGACCTGAAACATCAGCTTTCCTGCTCCTCTGATGCTGCTTGGCCTGCTGTATTCATCCAGCTCTACACCTTGTTATCTCTGGTAAGGCCTTTAAGAGTGTGATAGCTAGAGTTCAAGGTCTGTATGTTCCTGTGAGGGTGAAGGGCAGATTGGCAGGAGTAGGGAACCCTGGATGACAACAGATTTTGAGGCTTTGACCAGAAAAAAGGAGGAGGCTTGGCTCAGGAACAGGCAGCTGGGATCAAGGGAATACAGGAGTTTACTGAAGAAGGGAATCAGGAGGGCAAAAAGGATGCATGAGATAGCTTTGACTGCGAAGATTAGGGTGAATCTAAAGAGATTCTTTAGTGTATTAAAGGAGAAAGAATAACTAGAGAGAGAAGAGGACCAACGTGGACATGTATGTGTGGAACCCCTGGAGATGGGCGAGGACTTCAATGAATATTTCTCCTCTGTGTTTACGGTGGAGAAAGACATGAAGACTTGGGAACTTGGGGAAGTTAGTGGCAATATCTTGGGGACAGTCCACATCACAGTGGAGGAGGTGTTGGAAATATGAGAATGTATGAAAGTGGATAAATCTCCTGGTCCTGATCAGATATATCCAAGAACACTGCAAGAGGCTAGGGAAAAATTTGCGGGAGCCCTAATGGTATGTTTGCATCACCGTTAGCCACAGGTGAGGTCCCCGAAGACTGGAGGGTAGCGAATGTTGTACCCTTATTCAAGAAGCGCTGCAAAGAAAAACCTGGGAATGATAGATCAGTAAAGCCTAACATCTGTCGTAGTTAAGTTACTTGAGAAGATTCTCAGAGAATATCATAGAATCCCTACAGTGTGGAAACAGGCCCTTCAGCCCAACAAGGCCACTCCAACCCACAGAGCATCCCACTCAGACGCATCCACCTATAACCCATCTAATCTACACATTGCTGAACACTATGGGCAATTTAGTATTTAGTATGGGCAATTTAGTATGCACATCTTTGGACTGTGGGAGGAAACTGGAGCACCCAGAGGAAACCCACGCAGACACGGGGAGAATGTGCAAACACCACACAGACAGTCACTCGAGGGTGAAATCAAATCCGGGTCCCTGGCACTGTGAGGCAGCGGTGCTAACTACTGAGCCACCGTGCCGCCTGAGGGATAAGATATGCATGCATTTGGAAAGACAGGGTTTCTTTAGGAGTAGTCAGCATGGCTTCATGCATGGGAGATCATGCCTTACAAATTTGTTAGAGTTCTTTGAGGAATGACCAGGAAGGTTGATGAGTGGAGGGTGGTAGGCATAGTCTATATGGATATCAGAAAGGCCTTTGATGGTCGGCTGCTGTGCAAGGTTAGATCACATGGAATCCAGGGGAGCTGGCAGATTGGATACACCATTGACTTGATGGTAGGAAGTAAAGAGTAATAGTGGAAGGATGCTTGTTGGACTGAAGGCCTGTGACTAGTGGTAAGCCTCAGGTGTCACTGCTGGGCCCATTGCTGTTTGTTATTTATATCAGTGATTTGGATAAGAACGTACAACGCATGATTAGTAAGTTTACGGATGACACTAAAATAGGCAGTACCATGGACAGTGAGGAAGGTTACCAGAAATTGCAGCAGGATCTTGATCTGCTGGGAAAGTGGGCTGAGAAGTGGCAGATGGAGTTTAATATAGACTGGTGTGAGGTGTTGCATTTTGCAAAGTTAAATCAAGGTAGGAGTTTCATGGTGAGTGTTAGGGCCTTAAGGAGTGTAGTGAACAGAGGGATCTTGGAGTTCAGGTGCACGATTCTCTGAAAGCGGAGTCACAGTAGACAGGGTAGTGAAGAAGGCTTTTGGCACACTGGCCTTCATCATTCAGAACATTGAGGAAAGAAATTGGAAAGTTATGTTGCAGTTGTACAGGATGTTGGTGAAGCTGCGCTTGGAGTATTGTTCTGAGGAAGGATCATCTTACCCGAAAATTTGTTTTTTCTTCATAGATGCTGCCAGACCTGCTGAGCTTTTCCAGCAACTTTGTTTTTGTGCTTGGAGTATTGTATTCACTTTTGGTCACCGTGCAATAGGAAGGCACAACATTGTGGGCTGAAGGGCCTGTGCTGTGTTATACTGTTCTATGTTCTATGATTAGTAAGTTTGTGAATGACATTAAAATAGGTGGTCTCATGGACAGTGAGGAATGTTATCAGAAATTGCAGCAGGATCTTCATCAGCTGGGGAAGTTGGCCAAGAAATAGCAAATGGAGTTTAGTGTGAATTGTTACATTTTGGAAAGTCAAATCAAGTTAAGTGTTTCATGGTGAGTGGTAGGGCCTTAAGTAGTGTAGTGAACAGAGGTACCTTGAAGTTCAGGTGCATGGTTCTCTGAAAATGGAGTCACAGTAGACAGGGCAGTTAAGACTTTTGGCATACTGGCCTTCATCAGTTAGGGCATTGAGCATAGAAGTTGGGAAGTAATGTTGCAGTTGTACAGGACGTTGGTGAGGCTGCACTTGGAGTATTATGTTCAGTTTCACTCACCTTGCTAAAGGAAGGATGTAATTAAACTGGAAAGAATGCAGAGTAGATTTACAAGGATGTTGCCAGGACTTAAGGGACTGCGTTATAGGGAGAGGTTGCACAAGCTAGGACTTTTTTCCCTAGAGTACAAGAGACTGAGGGGAGATTATAGAATTGCATAAGAACATGAGAGCCATGGATGGTGTGAATGCACTCAGTCTTTTTCTCAGGGTTGGAGAATTGAGGACTGGACGGTATCAGTTTAAGGTAAGAGGGGAAAGAACACATGGGAACCTGAAGGGCAACATGTTTATACAGAAGGTGGCATGGATATGGAATGGGCTGCCAGTGGATGTGGGTACATTCATAACATTTAAAAGGCATTTGGATAAATACATGGCTAGGAAAGGTTTAGAAGGATCTGAGTTAAGTGCAGGGAAATGGGCTTAGCGTGGATGGACATTTTGGACCACTTTGGGCCAAAGGGCCTGTCTCCGTGCTGTATGACTCTATGACTTGCAACCAGACTCTCAACAGCTAGAACTATCTACTTGGAGCCATGAGAATGAGGCAACCTTATACCACTTTGCTTGACTGTACTTTGCAACAATGTAGAGCTCTGCTACTCCATATCACCCTGCCCTGAAAGAGGAGAGAATGTTGGTGATTATACGGCATGGTGTTTGAGTGATATGGTTGCCATTAGCTGAATAGCTGGAAGTATGTGGAAACAGTGAGTGGTCAGTATGGAACTGACATGTAAGAGAGTGAGTTTCAATATCTAATGTAAATCCTGAGTCCTAGGGAGTACTGCTGGCTGATGGATCAGGGTGTGGCGCATTGAACAGCACAAGACCTTGGTGGTATGGTGAGTAGGAAATGTAATGTAAAGAAACACTGACCTCAAGTGCCTGCCCAAGGTCATTAGACCTTTTGTGACAGTTGTCAGGTCTTTGGGTCCATTCTCTTAGCTTTTTTTTTCTGAAGAAGGATCTAGGCCTGAAGCGTCAGCTTTCCTGTTCCTCAGCTGTTCCACAGCTGCTTGGCCTGCTGTGTTCATCCAGCTCTACACTTTGTTATCTCCCATTCTCTTAGCAGCTGATTCCTCTGGCCAACTACTATGTTGGGAATGTGCTGGAATCTATTATTATGCAAATCTTAACAGTGCGGTTGGAAATCATAGTAAAATTACAGCATAGTTATAGTTTTATGAAAGAGAAATACTGTTTATCAAATTTGTTACAGTTTGTTGAGAATGTAGTTAATAGGTTTGATAAGCAGAAGTCATTAGGTATTGCATTTCCAGAAGTTATTCCGTATAGTGCTCAAAAGAAGTTAACATACAAAGATGAGGGTTCATGGAGTCATTGGGCGGGGGGCGCAGGGTAGGGGTGGGTGCGGTGCGGTGCGGTGGTTGATTGTGGCATATTAGCATGGATTGAGGATTGGTTAATGGGTAAGGAGCAGAGAGCAGGAATAAATAGAGTATTTTCCCTGTGGCAAGTGAAGTGCTGCAAGGATTATGTTCAGGCCCTGAGCTATTTCCAGTCAATATGAATGACCTGGACAAACTATTGGTTCTGGATTTGCTGCCTTAATACAAAACTGGGTGGCGAGGCCAATTCTGAAGTCATGGGTTGAATGTGCAGCATGGGGCCAGAGGGAGTATAATATGGAGAAATATAATTCATTTTGGTAAGGACAAAAACTATATTTTAAGCCATGAACCTTATTAATAATGATGTTTAGAGAGCGATGTCTGTGCTGGTACAAGGAACTCCGTTAGGAAAGCAAATGCTACATTGGCCTTTATTGCAAGAGTTTAGAGTACCAGAATGAAGAAGTCTTCCTACCACAATCTTGAGGTTTAAGACTTGACCTGGAACACCTGTATTTTATAAGGCAGTACATTCCTTTGTCCTACGTTGACACAAGGGATTAGGGACCTTGCTATCTCATTACTACATTGCACTCAGCCGGATGTTAATTAGTTAAGGGCAAGATGATCACAGCCTTTGGAGATGACGTCCAACCTTAGAGAGCTGCCAGCTAATTCAATTAGGGAGCTACTCTGTGGTCCTAACAACACCATCTTTCAGTGGTTGGACTGAATTGCCTACTTTAGGGACAGAATGCAGGATGCCATGGTGGCTCAGTGGTTAGCACTGCTGCCTCACAGCACAGCATAGATCCAATTCCAGTCTTGGGTGTCTGCCTGTGTGGAGTTTGCATGTTCTCCTAGTGTCTGTTCGGGTTTCCACCGGGTGGTCTGGTTTCCTCCCACAGTCCAGAGATGGGCAGGTTAGGTGGATTGGCCATACTAAATTGCTCATTGTATCCAGGAATGTCCAGGCTAGGTGGATTAGCCATAGGAAATGCAGGGATAGGATAGGGGGTAGGTATCATTGGGATGCTCATCAGAGGGTCGATATGGACTTGATGGGCCAAATGGCCTGCTTCTACACTGTAGGGATTTCATTCTATTTTAGTAAAATATCAATGTATATCAAAAATGTCAAAATATAAAATATCACAGAACGGAGATAGAGGTCTTGACGTGGAACAGTGAAAACAATCTATTTCTCAACATTGGCAAAACTAAAGAACTAATCATCGCCTTCAGAAAGAAAGGAGGAGAACAAGCCCCTATCTACATCAACAGAACTGGGGTTGAGAGAGTGAAGAGCATCAAGTTCCTCAGAGTGAAGATAACTGATGACCTGTCCCATGTAAATGTGACTATCAAGACAGCACAACAATGCCTCTTCTTCCTTTGGTGGCTTTGGAAATTTGGCATGTCAATAAGGTCCCTCACCAACTTCTACAGACGCACCATTGAAAACATACTGTTCGGGTGCATAACAGCCTGGTATGGCAACTGCTCTGCCCAGGACCGTAAGAAACTACGGAAGGTGGTGTGCACAGTCCAGACCATCATGGAAGCCAATTTTCCATCCATGGACTCTCTTTACATGGCTCGCTGCCGCGGAAAGGCAACCAACATCATCAAAGACCCATCGCATCCTGGTAATGACCTCCTACAACCTCTTCTGTCAGGCAGAAGATACAGAAGCCTGAATACACACACTAGTAGGTTTGGGAACAGCTTCCTATCGGCTGTTATCAGGCTGTTGAATGGATCTAATCTCAAATAACATAACCTGTGTGCCTCTAAGTCTTTTTGATGTGTACATCCTGTGCTTGCAGTGTTCTGCCTGCACAGCTCATAAACAAAGCTTTTCACTGTATTTTGGTACTGATGACAAAAAATCTATCACTCAAGCGATGTGCAAAGAGTTTGTTAGTCATTTTCAAAGTTGGATAGGGATTTTTCCTTTAAAATATTGAGTTGTTGACAAGATAGTGTTAGTATGTTTATTTAAGTACAAGTCTTAAGATTTCAAATCTTGTGATATTTTCTGTTGGTCACTGGAATTCAAATATCTTTCTAAAAGTGATTGGTCTCTATGGGAATCGTAAGATTATTGCCATCAGGACATGAAAATGTACAAGTCTTAGGTGCAACTAACTTACCCTTTGACTCATTTATCCTGTGCTAACACAAACTGTTTCCTATGTGAGCTACAAAGTGCTTGTGGCAGTTCTTATGATGTGCTCCCCCTATGAATGAGGAGAGGTGTAGACACTCGCTCATTCGTTTCCACGTAGGTCTAAGTTGCCTGTGGAAATCCTCATTGTCTTGGGGTGCTACTGGAGCACCTTCCAAGGCTACTGCACCTGCATTAATGTGAGGGTAGCCTCTGTCACAGGGTTTCACTGCACAGCTGTCTCCTCATGCATTCAGAGTGCCCAAGGAGGTGAAGAGTGCAGAGTGGCCTCCCCTCATGATCTGAGATTTCCTCAGCCCTTTTATGGTTTTTATGATCTCTGAAGGCAGCCACCAGCTGGGGCACTGCTGATGTCAATACAATATGTCTTTGCGCCATGGCTACCCCTGACTATTCAATGTTTCATAATATGTCATACACCTCCATCACCACCTCATACCCACTCATACAGAGCAGTTCATCTTGTGCTATTTATTCTAGTTGTTATTTGAGGTGCCTATCCTGCTATCCTTTTAACATCTGCTAACATGACATAGATAGGGAACCAATTATGAGACCTTTCAGTTTTGTGTGGTACAGCTGTTTCTGCCTTCCCTGGGTAAATCTTTAAGCAAAAAGTGCTAAGCCCTCTTTAGGACTACCTAATTTAGCACCCCAAGTCAACCTGCTTCTTAGTTGTAACAGTGTTGCTATGTATCTGACAGTCAGACATAAAGGTGTACTGGGATATTGTCCTCCAAAAGGTACCTAGTCATAACTTGTCATAACAGTATGGCTGAGATCATTACCTTAGTGGTATTATTCTAGCAATTAACTTATTTCAAAACCGATGTTGAGATTAAACTTTTAAGGAAAAAGTGTAAATTTCATTACATATGGTGTCTGAAGCTGAGACATACTGACTTGAAGCATTAACTCTGTTTCTCTCTCCACAGTTGCTACCAGACCTGTTGAATTTCTCCAGCATCCTCTGTGCTTGTTTCAGATTTCCAGCATCCACTACATTTTGCTTTTGTCTAAGTATTGTTGCATGTATTTAGTTTTTGCTGACTTCTGAATCCTCATCAATGCCTTTGTTACTTCCAGGTTTGACTATTCGAGTACTCACCTGCAGTACATCCCATACTCATCCTCATGAATTTAAAATATGTCTAAGGTTGTACAGCCTGTAATCTATCCCACACGAAGTACCACTCACACATCCCAGAATCTCAGAATTGCTACAGTGCAGAAGCAAGTCATTTATCTCTTTATGTCTGCATTGGCTTTCTAAATGCACAACATGCCTTAGTGCCAATCTGCTTCCTTTTCCTCATAACCCTGCACACATTCTCTTTTTAAATCATCACTCAATTTCCTTTCAGATACCTCAATTGATCGTGCCTCCACCACATTTCTAAACAAGGCATTCCAGACCCAAACCACTCATTGTGTGAGAAAAGTTTTTTTTCTCATCATATATGCTGTTTTGCAAATCACTTTAAACCTGTGCCCTATCCTCCTTGATAATTCTACAAATGCAAACAATTTCTCCCTATCCACTATATACAGCCACCTCATAATTTTGAAAACCTCTATCAAATCTCCTTCTCTCCAAGGAGAGTAGTCCCAACTTCTTCAATCTATCCTAATAATTGAAGTTTCTCATCCTGGGAACTATTCTTACAAATCTTTTATGGCACCCAGAACTATACACTATATCAGCTGCCAGTCTTCCAATGCCTAAATAATTAAAAAATCCTTCCTGTACTTAAATTCTTTTATGACCCCATCCTACTTTATCTCTGTAACGTCTCTAGTTGCAGCCTTTCTCTGATTCTGGCCTCCTGTCCACCCACCACTCTCGTTGCAGTGATACCATTGCCATCAGCTGGCCAGATAAGACAGTTTCAGATTTACCTGACGATTCCCTGACTCACCACCTTCATTTTCAATGGTAATAGTGGAATCAGGTAAAAAGCAGAAGAATGGGCTATCGCAATAAACATTCTTGGTAACAAGTAATTTGAATTCAGTTCAAACAGTGAAGTTTGTATATCGTTAAGTTCAACATTAATGAGCAGAACGTGCACCAGATGAGCCAAAGGATTGGAGGTTTTGGCAAGAGTGGCACAAGATGATTTTATTTATAGCCATGTTAAACTTGAGAAATTCTAGTTGGCTGATGTCACCAGATAGTACAGCCAATGAGTCAAAGTTGGTGATATGGTGGTAAGGCTGAGCATTCATATAGAAGCTAACCCCAGTACCTGTGGTTAAGGTTGTGTTTGAAACAGAAAACAGACTGAAGCGATTCACTGAAGTTTATAGCAGAAACAAGCATAGATAACCGCTCCCACGCTACTTGTTACTCATTTGTATGTTGTAACATAATCTCCCCACCCCGATATTCCTTTGGTACAACCTAGTTGATCATATTCCATAAATTTGCAATACTTAATTATTCCGTTTTGTGTCATTCACTTGTTTATTTGAAGGGAATTCTAATGCGTGGTCAGGAGACCGTAGAATTGATTTGAAATGACATGCTTTCAACTAATATCTTTGGACCTGGAAACTGTGGTGCTATTCTGCCCCATTAGAATTTACTTGAAAAATAAGTTTAAACCAATATCATTTAGCCTTTGCTTAGAATTATGTTAGACCCAATGAAGTTATTTGAGGTTGGCGGAGAAAGTTGATGTCGCACTAAGCATTTCTCTACTTATTGCTCAGTGTTGATTTTGACTCTTGTTCTGTTGCTGTATCTCGCACACTTAAAAATTACTGATCAGGCATAAATGGAATAAGAGAGGATTTTTAATTATAAACTGGAAGCAGAATATAAATAATTGTAAACCCTTCCACAATATACAGTTTGTATAAAATGTTTCCTTAATAAATTCAGATAAAAGCCCCGGCCTTGCAAGCAAACTCATTTTAGCCTGTTTCAAAATCGAATTCTTGATTAATTAACAATCCCTCAAATCAAAATGCTTCTCAAATTAGTGTTTTAGTGGTTTCCTCAACTTCTTAACTAGTTTACGTATTTTGTCAAATTTTGTTTTGGCCATGATTTTGAGAAGATTATATAACTCAAGTAGGGAATGATTTTATCAATAGAATCTAGATTGTTTACCTTTCTTGCTCACTTCTCTCCTGAAATTTATTCAAACAATAATTAGAGATGACCAAAATATCAGTGTCCATCTTCTAAATACTGTGTTTGTGGATGAAACAGTGGGTGGGACACAATGGCTCTAAACAAAGCAGGAAATAGTAGCAAAGCATTGGAAACAAACATCTATTTTTTCTACCTTATAGGGAGAACTAACTTTTTGATCTTTTGTACTGTTTGGAATTTTATGACATGGTGGCTGAGGTGGTTAGCACTGCTGCCTCACAGCACCAGAGACCTGGGTTCAATTCCACCCTTGGGCGACTGTCTGTGTGGCGTTTGCGCATTCTCCCTGTGTTTGCTGGTTTCCGCCGGGTGCTCTAGTTTTCTCCCACTGTCCAAAGATATGCAGGTTTGGTGGGTTGGCCATGCTGAATTGCCCATAGTATTCAGGGATGTGTAGGTTAGGTGTATTAGCCATGGGAAATGCAGGATCAGAGGGAAAGGGTGGGGGTGAATGGGATGCTTTTCGGAGGGTTGGTGTGGACTTGTTGGGCCAAGTGACCTGATACCACAAGGTACGGATTCTATGATTTTAATCCATTTGTTTCCCATTGTTATTAAAAATACATTATTTGCATGGTCAAGTATATTATCTATTGTGCAGTATCACAGGTCTAAAATATATTCCGATTTCTCAAGTGTAAACATTCCATGAATGGTGTTGCAGCTGTGGTGCAGAGAGGGCTGTGATTTATAGAGGAAAAAGTGAATTGCCGAACTATTCTATTTAAAAATCAGCAGCTTGACTGAGTTCAAATAACTGACTTTTAATATCTTTTCATCCAACACAAAGGCTTAATCCTGCAACTACTTGAACCACCAGTCTAGGTAGATTCTGAGACCACCACTGAATGTGTCATTCCCTTCTCACCACACACAAAACACATTGACTGCAGCTTTATAAAGTGAAAATGCTAAAGAAAGGCAAAAGTGATGGAGGCGTCCACAGTCAGTTGTCTGAATGAATAGCAGCTGCATCTGGATGTGATACACAAAAGATTCTAAGTCAGGGATAATAGCACGGGTCAGTCACTTTCATTTGTGCAAAAGAGTGGAACTGCCTTTCCTTGTTTCAGTATTACTGACCCTTGCAGTTTATTGTTTGGTGGTGTCAGGGAAAGTATGTGGAAGGAATTCTGGTATGTTGTGTTATTTCAAAAACTAAGTCATGGAAATGTAATTTTAGTTCCTCAAATTCTGTCCACAATTAAAATTTTCAGCCAAAATCAAAGAAAAGTCTTTTTTTTGTGTTTTGTGCCATTTATTCTGTATCTGTGGAAATGGCAGCTCCATTTTGCATTTTATTGTTTATACAGTTAATTGTTAAAAGTATGTTTATGTTGGGTATGGAAGTAATTTTCACATCCACTTATAACAAAAATATTGTAATTTACTCCAATTTTCTAATTTTGTTTCGACATCAAAGAAAAGATGGTATCATTAAAAAGATTGTGGCTGAAAGATTTAAATCTTGACATTGTAAGAAAACAGGAATATGCCATTAGTTTGATTGTTCACACAACTGCAAGTTTGTAATTGTGGTTTACTAAAGCTGGGAAACAATTAACATTAATGTTTTACTTAGAATGTTTGTTAGTACGTAAAGCTTTATTTTTCACTTTTAAGTATAGTAGGCTTTAGATTTGTTTCTGCTTGTTTACTATATTCAGTATTGTCTGTTATGAGCTAAGGTAGAGATCAGGCATTCTGTGATCTTGACATGATAACTTGTACAACAGACAAATTGATCACATCAAACTGCAGTGTGGTAACATTTGTCACAAGAGGTTTAGATATTTGTGTTGCTTTGTTTGCAGCCAGAGGACTAGGTTGTCACAAGTCAAGTTCCTAGCTTATTTACACATACTTCTTACTAAATAATATTCTAAGGGGATGTAATTGTGTAGATGGGATTTCAATTAGTAGCAAGTTATGAGCACAAACAGAAAAAGGTTTTTAAAAAATGATAGTTTGAAGGAATACATAGAAGAAATCTGAGGGCAGATTGAAGTGGATACCTTCGAAAACATGGATAGGTTTTTCTATTTACAGTAAATGATAACAGAAGATGATAGGTATGTAGAAGTTAATAAGATAGGAAAAAACCAAAAATAATCTTGTGAAGATGAGAAATGTGTTAACAAGAGAAACCTCATAAGATGCTATGTTCTATACTCATTCCTGTATGCCTCAGAAACCTGGACAATGTATGGAAGGCAATAGGAGCCCTATAAAGGAACATCCAGAACAGAAAACCGTGGTTTTCAGCTGTGATCAAATGGCTAAAAAAGTTACAGAAACCTCCACTAAAGGATTAAGTAGAAGGAGCAGAAAGAAGGGTCGACCACGGCATGTATTTGGATGATTGAGGTCATACAGTAGTTGCAGATGAGCTTACAGTGAAGGTGTGAGGATCGCAAATGACAAACAAGCGTGGCATGCTATAACTGCAGAGTACCACTAGAGAGTGAAGACTGGTGATGGTTTAACCTGAAAACCACACCTCAGGCAAAGAAAAAGATTGAGGAGAGTCCTTCGTGGTGACCTCACAGACACAATATTTGAACCCATGTTGTTGGCATCACTCTGCATTGTAAACAAGCTGTCCAGCTAACTGAACTAACGGACTGCACCATCATTTAGGAAGATTGTGAAAGCTTTTGTGCAAATGGTAAGAGGTGGTGTGAGCATGGTTCCACGAATGCGAGTCTTCACGTTTGTGGAAAGATTGGAAAAATTTGGGTTGTTCTCAGAGAAGGTTGAGGAGACTTTTGGTCAATGTATTTAGAATCATATGGGATCCAGACAGATTAGGTAAAGATAAATAATTGCTTTGGGAGGAGCCATCATGAACCAGATTGAAAGTGATTGGCAAAAAAAAACCAGGGGTGCCCAGGGAGAACCATTTTATATATAGTGAATGACTAATGCCTGGAATGCATACCAAAACATCTGGTGGAGGCAGACAGAATTGGGCCTTTCTAAACAGAATTGGCTAAGCACTTGAGAAATGATTTGCAGCACAACAGATAGAAGAAAGGGTAGTGAAACTGGCTGAATTGCTCTTGCAGAGAGCTGGCATGCTTTTAGCAGGCTGAATGGCCTCTAATTGTGTAACCATACTATCATTCTCATTGCTTTTAAGCAGAAGTGAGAAATGAAAAATAAAGAATAGGAGAATTAGCAAATCAGGTTCTGTGAAGTAGGGTGGGAAAGGTCCTTGTGGAGTTTACAACAGAATAATTGGACTGTGATATTTTTCTTTCCTGTAAATTCCATTCATTAGGAGGATCTTTATAACTTCCCCCTTGCAAACTTCATGCAGACAATTGTTCATGATATCTCTGTGACGCTGTGAATCATGACTCTTTTTTTAAAAAAAAACCTGACCTGACTGCATGAAAGTTACAAAAAAGTAAAAATGAGAAACCCCAGGAATGGGGACAAGAATCCTGGACTCAGAACCCACCCTATCATTTTTAAAGGGTTATTGAGTCATTCTGACTTGGCAAATTTCCAGACTTAAGTAGTCACAACTGAACTTTCCACAGGATCTAGAATTTATAGGAAGGCGTGCTGGGTCAGTGGTTAGTGCTACTGCTTCACAGCCCCAAGGATGCAGGTTCAATTCCACCCTTTGTGCAAACTCCACACGATAGTTGCCCTTCTCCCTACGTCTGTGAGGATTTCTTCCAGGTGCTCCAGTTTCCTCCCACCATCCAAATATGTGCAGGTTAGGTGAATTGGCCATGCTAAATTGCCCATAGTGTACAGGGATGTGCCAGCTCGGTGGATTAGCCATGGTAAATTCAGGGTTACAGGAATAGGGTACGAGGGTGGGCACGGGAGGGATGATCTTCGGACGGTTGGTATGGGCATTTTGTTCACTCCCTGGTAAAGCTATAATAGCTGGATGGTTGTTATCTCAACCTGATAATGGCATTGAATTTCATGCTACAGAATGCACTGTCTCTTGTATAATACCTCCCAATGCTGCATTATATGTATAAATGTGTGACTAAGTTCTTTGACAGCATTAATTGCAATGCAGGTTACAGAAAATGTGAAATTTGGATATGACAGAAAATTGTTACATTTGCAAAACCAGAAGCTTGAAGCAAAAATATGTGGTCATTGTTATTACACTGAACAAAATTTTTTAGTGATTAATGCATTCATAAATCTTGCATTGTTATACTGCATCATCGTGACACCTAGAAGTAAACTAAACAGTTAACACATGATAGCTCCAAGTAATTAACACAGACTGATGATGCCCTGAGGTTGGTTGAAATTAAAGTGTAGGAATAAAATCTGTCTGTTTAGGAAATTCCCATCTCTCTGACAGTCTCTGGGAGACAGTTTAGATCTTTTAGCCAAAGCTTACAATAACTTGCAGACTCAATGCAAAATTTACACCATGAAATTCATGATTGACCTACATTTATTGTTGTCCATTGGTTTAATACTGAAGTTCCTAAAAATGTTGAGAGAGTTGGTGCAGTAAGTTGAAAATAAGATGCATTAAGATGTACATATACAAGATTGTCTTTTTACGACCTGAGGAGAGGGAAACACGAAAATAAGGAAGCATAGTGGACTTGTTTCTCAACAGGGGCAAATCCACAGAAGTAGCATATGCTTGTTGGAATGGGAAAATGCCTTGTAACCAAATCTGTCAAATCGAGATGTTATGAATGAACAATAATGGCACTTAATGCTGAAGTTTCTTTTTCTCCTCCTTGACATTTGAAACGTAGTTTCAGGATCACACCCTTATGGCTTTTGTGATTAATGTGAACTGTACCTTGTAGTTCAGTGTTGCCTTAATTATCTAGGATCCCATTACTTGCTTCCTTGCTGCGAAAATTTTCATGGGAGTTGATTGGAAAATGTAGGGAGAGAAAGAGACGGAGATGCATTAATTAACTGGGAGCAAGGAGCTTTTTTACTAATAATGTCGTCAAATGTTTGCCATTGATTATTTCAGGTTAGGCTGCATGGGGTGGTGCTGCAGCTGCAGATGATATAATGGGGAAAGAACCTGCACATGCACAGGCATGTACAATGCAGGGCAGGTACACATGTACAGACATGAATCTTAACTTCCTTGAAGATTTTGAGTTGGGGCTAGAAGTTGATCCAAACTTCACTGATGCTTGGCCAATTACTTACACAATTTTTTGTGATTACATCCAATGAGGAACAGTGGGCAGAACAGTCACTCAGCTAGTCTAATGCGCAGGCTCACTGCGACACGCAGGAGGACACATGGGGTCTTCAAGATGGAAGCATGTTTGGAAGATGTGTGAAATTATTTGTGGCTTCTGTCCCATGCCATCATTGTGAAGATCCAATTCTGCCTCTCCACAAATGTGACCTGACTTGCTTTCTGTTGTTCTAGGCTCACACACCACATATCCTGTTTCTTCAGTTACATTTTTTTGACAGTTGTGCATTATTATATCCACGCATTCCCATGATGCTTGGGGACCACACAGAATAGTAGTCACATTAAAATATTAAGGAACCTGTCTTAAACTAGTGTTTCACCTGAAGTAATATTGATGTGAGTGCACCATTACTTTTGATGCTAGTGAAACCATTGGCCCAGATGGAACATGAAACCCACCCACAGCATGGTGTAGTTTTGAGTCACCTAAGTCTTTATGTAGTGTGAGGAATCAATCAATTTGAGATAAAATAATGAATTGTAATATTTTATTTCATTTCTAATAGAAATAAACCTGAACATTTCAAATTTAAAACTATATTTTTCTAAATTAAAGGACAGCATATACTGAGGGCCTGTGCTCCTATTAACAGCTATAATCGGTGTCTCACTAATCTAATGGGCTTCTGATGATTTGCAATGGGAGTCATCTGTTCAGAGTGCCCCTGTTTTGTCGCATAGTAATTGAACTGCTTGTTCTTGAGATAGTAACGATAAATGCTTTTCTTTCCAGACTTGTCTGCAGATATTGGGTGTGGTAGCTGTCGCAGTAGCTGTCATTCCATGGATACTTATTCCAATCACTCCACTTGTCATTGTATTTTTTTTCCTCCGGCGCTACTACTTGAAAACATCACGTGACATTAAACGCATGGAATCAAGCAGTAAGTTGGGCACTGAAAA
Organism: Ginglymostoma cirratum; assembly: GCA_024137785.1. NCBI lineage: Eukaryota > Metazoa > Chordata > Chondrichthyes > Orectolobiformes > Ginglymostomatidae > Ginglymostoma > Ginglymostoma cirratum. The sequence continues at coordinate 283,098 of JAHRHZ010000176.1, forward strand.
TTAAATTATAGGCAACGATCTTTTCAAACTGTGTTAAGGATGGCTTTCCTCATGTTAACAAGGTGAAGGAAGATGTATTCGAAGGACAAAAGGGGGGAGGTGGGACAGCCATTAGAGGAGAGAAGGGATTATATTTTCGGGCTTTTTTAAAAACTACCTTCCTGTATTGCTCAATGTAAAGAAGAATATGCACAATCCCCTACTTCCTGTTAAAAGCAGGAATTTACTTTAAGCACGTAACAGTTATCAGTGAGTGCTTGAACACCAATTTTGAACCAATAGTAGATTCTTCTCAGCTTGTTCTGATAAACTTTACTGCTGACTGGCTTACAATTATTTTTTAAAGGCTAATCCTATTTCACGTGAGGTTTTCTTTAATTTTCATGCTCTAAAGTTGGCTTAATTGTAGCCATATTCATGAAATGCTTGTAGTGTATTACGTTTTGATGGTTGTCACCACACTATTTAAACCTACAATAAATATTCAGTGCTTCTGCCACTTTAGGATTCTTATTTGATTGGCATGTGTAGTAGTGGCATTCCTATTGCAGATTCATGGCTGGCAACAGAGCATTGTATCTTGATTACATAATCCTGCCGAGAGTCAACCCTCCATCTCTGATTTGAGACCCAGCCCAAAAAATGAGTTGGGTTGAATGTCTGCATAGTGTTGCTACACCACTAGAGCTCTGTTCCTGCTGGACCATCAAGTTCCATCAAATCTCTACCATGCACCCTCCAAAACGAAAGTAAAAAATGAATGTGAAATAATGCTATAGCAAGTTAAAATGGTAAAAAGTTGAAAACTATGATAAAATATCAGGACAACAGGAAAGACTTACCCAACCATTTTGAAGTATGGACAAAGAATATGCAGTTAATTATTAAAGGCAATAATATTGAACATTAACACCAAAAGTGATTAAAATATATATTTATTTTGTAATTTAGCTCGAAGTCCAGTTTTCTCCCATCTATCTTCATCCCTTCAAGGAATTTGGACGATTCGTGCTACAAAAACAGAGCAACAGTTTCAAGCAAAATTTGATGAACATCAGGATCTTCATTCAGGTGAAATGTTTCACAAGATTTTTATTATTTTTGCATCTCCCCAATAAATTATCTACTATCTTGAAAATCCATTAAAAAGCAAGGAGAAAAATTCAAAGCTAAGTCAGTGGTAATAATTCACTGTGATACTTGAAGCTTGGCTAAATGTATAGATTTCAAATTCAGCTTCAACAGTATGACATTGTAACCATTGCAGCAACTGTGCCAGAGGTATTAAGTACCTACAGCAAGTCTCCATGTGTCATGTTTGGGAATTAAATGCTCCCTTTGCTCATTTTCCGTATATTATTGCTGGTGCTACAGGTGTAATTCTTTGTCTTTGTCAGTGTTGTTGCAAATAAGAATGATTTGGGAGCTGAATATTGTTGGTTACAAAATGCTTAGAAAAGACATGGAAATTGCAAGTGGAGCAGAAATATCAAGATAGACATTTGCCACATTGAGATGAGAGATTTCAACAAGTCTGAAATGACAGTGTAAAGATTCATAGACAATATTAGAGTTAAGGGAGTGCAAATCGTGTATCAGTATCTACAACTGCCTGGTTCCTGTGGTGAAATGATGATACATGCAAAGGTGGAGGTTAGCAAAGTGCATAGCAGAAACTGATTTTAATGGACTTTTGTAATTTTCCCAGACACTGATAGCAACAGGCAAGCTAAAGTAATAAAGGTAATGAATATCTAGATTGTATTTCGTATCATTTAACATGACCAGTGGGCCATTCTGGATTTAATAATGGATAATGAAACCGAAGTAGTTAACAGTGTTAACAATGATGTACAGCAGTGTGTAAATACCACTTTATGACTGACCTTGATAATATTAGTTTTGAGAGGGAGAAGGGAAAGTCACAAACCAAAGTTTACCTTTAAGTCAGGCAAACTTCAAAGGGATTAGAAACAAATTGACCACTGAAACTTTACTAAACCATTACGTGGTGAGCCTACAAGTGTGAAGTGAGAAATATTCAAATATGCATTTAAATAAAAAATGAGTGCATTATATAAAAGCAACCATGGGCAGCAAATGACATAAGAGAAAGTATCAAGGTAAAAGAAATGCTTGCAGAATTGCAATCAAGAATATAAATCTTGGCTTCGAAAACCATGACAAGCAATGAAAGAATATAAAGGAGCTTAAAAGGTGTGTAGAAGGGAAATCAGCCAAAAATGAAACAACTCCATAGTGACTGGTATCCTGTCACCAAGTCGCCCGTTCTTTGTACATGGAAAGTCCTAGACACTATTCCAGCTCCCTCAGAACCAGCTCTCAGCGTCAGAACATCTGAGACTCCTCTTTTTATCTGTCAGTCTGAGCTGTCTGATTGGACCAGATTAACAGAACCAAACAGTGAACTCATATTCTGAGGTCCACCTAGCTGACCTCATTGCAATCACTATATCCCTTCCACTCCGACACTGAGGGCATAGGCCAGTCCTTTCTGGAGCCTCCTGATGCATTTTAGCACCAGGTCAGGTTTCTTCAACTCTGCATCAGATACAGGCAGTGTTTAATGCATTGAAGCTCGCCCCTTGCACCCAGAGCATCTTGGGAGACATTCACACTCTTCTTCTAGCAGCATTGGTGTCAATGCAGTGAAATCCTTTGCTCTTAAGCTGAATAACTCTAGTTTATCCAATCTGCCTTCATAACAAAAACTGTCTCAAACTTGATTGAGTTTTTTGAGGAATCATCAAAGATGATTGAGGGAATGGCAGTGGATGTTGTCTACATAGACTTCACAGTAGGCTGGCCCAGAAGATCAAATTGCTTGAAATCCATTGTGAGTTGGTAAGTTGGATGTAAAATTGACTTGTCCACAAAAGATGGAGGGTGATTGTAGCGGGGTGTTTTTCTGACTGGAGGTCTGTGGCCAGCGGTGTTCTACATGGACCAGTGCAGAGACCTCTGTTGTTTGTAATGTATATGAACGATTTGAATGAAAATATCGGAGGGTCTGATTAGTAACTTTGCTGATGACACAAAAATTAGTGGAGTTGTAGATAGTGAGAAAAGTTATCAAAGGATGCAGCAGAACAGAGATCAGTTCGAAAGTTGGACAGAGGAATGGCAGATGGAGTTTAATCCAGACAAGTGTGAAGCGATGCATTTTGGGATGTGAAACGCAAGAGGAAATTATACTATAAATGGCCAAATCCTGAGGTGCATTGATATACTGAGGGATCTTCGGCTGCAAATCCATAGCTCCCTGAAAGTGGCAACCCAAGTGGATAAGGTGGTAAAGAAGGTTTCTGGCACACTTGCTTTCATAGTTGGGGTATTGAGTATAAAAGTTGTTAAGTCATGCTGCAGCTGTATAAAACTTTCATGAAGCCATATTCCTATAATATTCCTATTGTCTGATTGCTGCACTATAAGAGTGATGTGGAGGCTTTGGAGTTGGTGCAAAAGTGGTTTACCAGGATGTTGCCTGGAATGAAGTTTATTAGCTACAAGGAGAGGTTAGACAAACTTGGATTGTTTTTGCTGGGGTGTCAGAGGCTGAGAAGTATATGAAATCACAAGGCATGGCTACAGTGGATAGTCATCATCTTCCCAGGCTGGAAATGTCACATACTAGGGGCGTAGGTTTAAGGTGAGAAGGGGGAAAGTTTATAGTAGATGCATCAGGCAATTTTTTTTTACACAGAGGGTAGTAGGTACATGAAATGCGCTGCCAGAAGAGGTGGCAGAATCAGATACAACAGCAAAGTTTAAGAAGCATTTAGATGGACACATCAACAGGCAGAGATAATACAGATATGGGCCATGTGCAGGCAGGTGGGATTAGTTTGGAATAGCATCATTGTCAGTGCAGACATGGTGGGACCAAAGGGGCCTATTTCTGTGTTGTACTGTTCCATGTTCTATGTAAAACTGTCCAGCCTCCGGCATTATCCTGGTAAATGTCTTTGCGCCCTCTCCAGTGATATCACATCTCTGCTATAAAATGAATTCCAGACCTGCATGCAGTACTCCAGCTATGGCCTAACTACCGTTTTATCCAGTTCCAGCATAACCACCTTGTTCATAAAGTCTCTGCCTTGACACAAAGACATGTCTTATATAAGCATAAAATAAAAATTTTAGCTACCTGTCCCGAGGGATGGGTGAAAATGCATGCTGAGGTCCCTCTGATCCTCGGTGTTTCCCAGGGTCCTACCATTCATCATATTCCCATAACCTGTTTATCCTGCCCCAGTATATCACCTCACATTGAACAAGATTGAATTGCCTTTGCCACTGGTCAACCTATCTGACTAGCATGTCTATATTCTCCTGTATTCTATGACTATCCTCCTTGCTATTTACCACCTCACCAATTTTGATATTATCTGGAAACTTACCGATCAAACCTTTTACATACAAGTCTAAATCATTTATATATGCCACAAACAACAAGGACCAATACTTATTCCTGTGGGACCCTGTGGACACAGGCTTCCAGTACAATAGTCCCCTTCAATCCATCACCTTCAGTTTCCTCTTCTGGTGCCTGGATCCAATTTGCCAAATTTCTTTGTGTTTGGACGATTACCCATCTATGTGTATTAGATATTGCTGTCTGTTATGGATATAGTACCTTTTGTGGTCTCTGATTTCAGTCTAATTTACAGTTGAGATGATTATATTCTAAGAATATAATTGCTGCAATTACTAGTCTTAACTTGCATTGATAGATAACTGTGCTCAGAAAACCTTTCAACTTTCCAGTTTTGTGTGAAAACTGTGTAGACCTGTCAAGTTGTGTATATTTATGTATGTAGGTAATTAGTTTACTGGCAAAGTTAACTTGATGAAGAAACCTGGTTGCCAACTTCATTCATCACTAGATATAAACTAAAATTGAAATTGATTAGTTGTGGTGCGTATTTGCCTTTGGCTATTAATATAACTATGCGTTAGTGTTGAATGCTCATATTTAATAAAATCTTTTCAGGTATGTATTTGTTTGATGCTGCAATTAAGGTTGTGTCTTCCTCATCCTACTAAATTTTAAACATATTTGAAACATAAAGTATTCACCAGTGAATGCAATGCTTGACTTAGACATGGAAGCCTAGGAGTAATTATGGTCAAGTGCTGTGTCTGACTGTAAAAATTATGGGGCATGTGGCATATTTGCTATTAGTTTGGTTACTTTATATGGGAAAACCTTTTAGAAACAGTCAGCAAAGAATTTATACATTTCTTTCTGTGAACCACTGAATCTTCCGTTTGCTGTATAATGTTTTAGGAATATACTTGTTTGAAGTTTGGATCTATCAACGATTTACAAGAAGTTTTGAGCCATATCAGCAATTACCTGCTGATGGAGATTGTATTGATGAGTGCAACTAAGAATACCAGCCATTAGGTTCGTGGGCATATATATCTTTCTTTTGAAGCTCACTGTGAACTTCAATTGAGGTGTATATGCTACTCCCTCTTTATTAGACAACATTGCTGTTCTGCAATTGTAATAGCTGGGTGATTGTTGCTACTCAAGAACTGTTATATTAAGCACCAAGAGTGTTGGGTTCATTTTGGAGAGTCAAAACTTTAAAAGCAATATCAATGAAAATGTTTACAGCTTCAATTTCAATCATGCTAATCAATTCAGCCCAAATTTGTATTTGAGCATAGAGCAGTGTTCTGAATTGTTATGACAAAACAGTGTACTTCAGTGTGATTTTCTTAATTTTATTTCTTCTGTTGTATTTTCTGCAGAGACCTGGTTTCTTTTTCTGTCGACTTCACGGTGGCTTGCTGTTCGCTTGGATGCACTTTGTGCAGTTTTTGTTAGTATTGTTGCTTTTGGATCTATAATAATTGCCAACCGTAAGTAGAAATTTTAACTTTCTTTACAATGTAATTTGTACTGTAATCTAAGCACACAAATATAACGGTACAGATTAGCCATGTAAGTAAAATTTGTCTAAACATGGACTATTAAATTGGTTTTCTTGTATTAAAAGTTGTTCACTTTTATTATCCTCCATTCACTGCATTATTGAAGGACGAGTAGTAGATAAGTTGAACATAGAAACGTGTGGAGTGGTCAGATGTTAGATGACGACTTCCCTGTTATTAAGCTGCAGGCTTTGAACAAGATCTTGATTTCTTCCTGTGATTCTGGTAGATTAGGTCAAATATTATATAATGTTCTTCACATTGATCAATGTTCTTTTTGTCAGAAAAAAGTGAGAGCTAATGCCCAGAGCACAGAATACCAAAGTTTAAATATTAGACTGGGTCTGTGGCAGGAGGTGAGAATACCAATGAGAGGTAAAGACATGCTTGACCTCATCTATACCACCTGCCAACTGCAACTGGTAGTGTCCATGACAGCGTTGGCAAGAGTGAACACTGCACAGTTCTTATGGAGACGAAGTCCTGCCTTCGTATTGAGGGTACTCACTGTGCTAAAAAGGACAGACTTTGAACAGATCTAGCAGGTCAAGATTGGTTATCCATTAGGCACTGTGGGCCATCAAAACAGAATTTGCACCCTCATGGGCTGGGATAATCCCCACTCAACCACTACATCAATCCAAGGGATCAGCCCTGGTTCAATGAAGATTGCAGGAGGGCATGTCAGGAGCAGCACAAGGCAAACCTAGAAATCAGTTGTCAACCTGGTGAAGCTCCCAAACAAGACTATTTGTGTGCCAAACAGCATAAGCAGCAGGTGATAACAGAGCTAAGCAAGTCCATAACCAATGAGTCAGATCTAAGCTCTGCAGTCCTACCCACACCCAGTCGAACCCACAAGAGGAGGAGGTTCCACAAATATTCCCATTTTCTAGAATGGAAGACCCCAGTACATCAGTGCAAATGATGAGACTGACGCACTGGCAGCAGTCTTCGGCCAGAAGCACTGAGTGGATGATCTGTCTTGGCCTCATCCAGTGATCCCCAGCCTCTCAGATACCAGTCTTCAGTCAATTGAATTCACACCATGTGGCATCAAGAAATTGCTGCAGGCACTGGGTACTGCAAGGGCCATGGGCCATTACAACATTCCAGTAATAATACTGAAGATTTGTGCTCCAGAACTTGCTGCTCCCCTAGTCAAATTTTTCCAGTACATTTACATCACTGTCATCTACCTGGCAATATGGAAAATTGCTCAGGTATGTCATGTGCACAAAAATCAAGAAAAGTCCAACCTGATCAATTACCATCGCATCAGACTACCTTTGATTATCTGTAAAGTGATAGAAGGTTTCATTAACAGTGCCAACAAGCAGAACCTGCTTGCTGATGCCCAGTTTGGGTTCCAGCAGGGCCACTCAACTGACCTTACTAAAGCCCTGGTTCAAACATGGACAAAGTGCTGAATTCCAAAGGTGAAGTGAGTGTGACAGCCCTGACATCAAGGCCACACTTGACCAAGTATGGCATCTAGGAGCCCTAGCAAGACTGGAATCGTTGGGTATCAGGGAGAAAATTCTCTGCTGGTTGGAGTCCTACATGGCATGTAGGAAAACTGTTGTGTTTGTGAAGATCAGTCATCTCAGCTCCAGGACATCACTGCAAGAACTCCTTAGGCTAGTGTCCTAGGCCTAACCATCTTCAGCTGCTTCATCAATGATCTTCCCTCAATCATATGGTCAGAATTAGGGATGTTCATTGATGATTGCACAATGTTTAACACTATCCACAACTCCTCAGATATTAAAACAGTCTATGATAAAATGCAAAAAGATCTGGACAATACGCAGGCTTGGGCTAACAAGTGGCAAGTAACATACGCACCACACAAATGCCAGACAATGACCATCTCCAATAAAAAACAATGTAACCACCACCCTTGACATTCAGTGGAAATTGAAATTCACTGAAGTCCCCACTACTAGCATCCTGGGAGTTAGACCAGAAACTCAACTGCAGTCTCTACATAAATACAGTGGCTATAACAGTAAGTCAGAGGCTAGACGAGTAACTCACCACCTGACTCCCAAAGCTTGTCCACCATGTACAGGGCACAAGTCATGAGTGTGATGGAATATTGCCACTTCTCTGGATGGGTGCAGCTCCGATGACATTCAAGAAGCTTGACAAAGCTTCCAGTACAAAGCACCCACTTGATAGGCACCATATCCACAAGCATGTACTTCCTCCACCACCAACTCTTATTTGCAGCAATGTGTACTACCTACAAGATACACTGCGGAAATCCACCAAAGATCCTTAAACAGCACCTTCTAAACCCACAACCACTTCCATCCAGAAGGACAAGGGAAGCAGATACATGGGAACACCACTACCTGCAAGTTTCCCTCCAAGCCACTCACAATCCTGACTTGGAAATATATGGCCATTTCTTCACTGTTGCTGGGTCAATATCTTGGAATTCCATCCCTAAGGACATTGTGGGTCAACCTACAGCTTGTGGGCAGCAACAGTTCAAGAAGGCAGCTCACCATCACCTTCTCGAGGGCAGCTGGGGACAGCCAATAAATGCTGGCCTAGTCAGCAATGTCCACATCCCTTGAGTAAAAAATGAAAAAGATAAAAGAATGAAAAATGGTGAGGCAACTCGGTATGTGATCGGGTTGTCACTATTATGCATTTTGCACTTCATACTTTAAACACCTTAAGTTTATGCCTAGCGTGCACACCAGGACATCTTTCCTTGTAAAAGAAAATTGGCCCAAGTTAAAGTGGGAGGAGAAGCGGGGAAGAAATGGATTTTGTTTGTCAATATTGAGTTCAATACAGAACTTCAATTTGTATGGAAGTTCGATTAATCAACTGGACAAATTGTTGAACTCTTTCAACTATCATCAGTTCCGTGGTGTTTTCTTTGAATTTAATTTTAATTTGTGAGCTGGTATTGTATGTACGCCAAACAAGCTTGAGTTTTAAAAACTCCCAAGTAAATGGAAAATGAAATGGAAAAGGGGAGAAGACATGGTGATGGTATGATTAAATGGTAGAGGAAACTTGTCTTGTACTTGGAGCTCTATCGACAGTTGAGTCACACGTCACACTTCATCTTCCTAAACCTCCATTTTATGACTTCCATCTTGAGTTAGCCAAGCTAACAAAGCACTGTTTTATTCTTTCAACAATAAAGGATCAACCAGATTCAGAACTTTTCTTCTCGAGAAGCAATGGGTGAACCCCATTTCTGAAGAAGGGTCCAGACCTGAAACGTCAACTTTCCTGCTCCTCTGATGCTGCTTGGCCTGCTGTGTTCATCCAGCTCTACACCTTGTTAGCTCAGATTCTCCAGCATCGGCAGTTCCAACTATCTCTGAATCAATTTTAACCCCACTGCAAAGCCCCCCATTTCTGAAGAAGGGTCCAGACCTGAAACGTCAGCTTTCCTTCTCCTCTGATGCTGCTTGGCCTGCTGTGTTCATCCAGCTCTACACCTTGTTATCTATCATTAATGAAAATCATGCTTTCCTCAGTTTATTACTGAGAGAGCTCAGTCTATTCTTCATTTCTAATAGGAAATTAAGTCGAAAATGTTATTGATTAAAATTCTCAGAATGTATTTGGAAAGGCATCCTGTTCATATAGCTGTTAATAGCTTCCTTTGATTTTAATCTTATGTCCTATGTCTCTTTAAAGCTTATGTCAACTTCTGAGTCCTTTAGAAACCTTGGGCTCAGTGCTAGGACTCTTGCCTTTGAGTGGGTTTAAGCCTCATCCTGCAGATAAGAGTATGTGTAAAGTAATGGTTCAAAGGTGTTAATATCCATGTCACCTTGACTGTACTCATTGCACTAATATCACTCGATTTTTGGAAACAAGGAGTTCTATGTTGCTTTTGGATGGAGGAGGTATATCTTTCTCTGTTCCCCATAATTATTGCTTAACCAAATGTAGTTGTCCATACCAGGGAGGAGGTGATACGATGATATTGTCACTGAACAAGTAATCCAGAATGCTCGGCTAATGTTCACGGAACATGGGTTTCAAATTTCACCATGGCAGAAAGTGAAATTTAAATTCAGCAAACATCTGGAACAAAAAGCTATCTTTATAATGAATATGGGACCATCGTTGGCTGTTGTAAAATCCTATGCGGTTCACTTATGTCCTTTTGGAAGGGATACCTGTCATCTTTAACTGCTTCATCTGTGACTCCAGACTCTCAGCAATGTGGCTGACTCGAGGCAACTTGGGATGAACAACAAATGCTGGCCTTGTGAGCGAGTTCACATCCCATGAACAAAAATAAAAATGATAGAGTTGGTAAATAAAAGAACCCGGAGTAGTCTTCTGGAAAAATGCCACTTTGAGCACACAATCTGGACTATCATTTCAGTGCAGTAACCGCGTATTGAGGAAGTAGTATACCGGAGGAATTATCAAATGTCAGATAAAATGGTAAACTGTGTCACATTTATCTTCTCAGTTGGAAGTGAAAGACCCCAAAGTACCTTTCAACGCGCAGGCAAAATTTTCTAATATCATCCCCAGCATTTATCCCTCCACCAAGATTACTAAACCAGTCTATCTGGTCATTCATTCAGTGTTATTTTGGATATCCAGCTGTTTGCAGCTTAACTGTTGCATTCCCTGCATAATAACAGTGACTGTAATTCCAACGTGCTTAGTGCCAATAGAGCCATGGTGCTTTCTCACATGCAGCATGTGAGAAACACTGCAAACGTGGTTTTGATATTAGTTTTCTCTGACTTTAATCATTAATCCAGGGCAAATGAGCTTTTATACCACATCTTTTGTGCCCTTGAGACATCCCAAATTGCTGCAAAATGGCAAATTAATTTTGTTTGGTAGTATTTGTAAGCAAACCGTCACGTATATTTTATGCACGCAATGATACCATGGGTAGTAACAAAATAAGTAGCTCTTGGTGGATTTAGTTGAGAGTTGTTCAAGATACCATTGGAAATCCTGTTTATTTTCACCTAGGAGATCTTTTACATCCACATGAACGGGTAGGTCAGACTTTAATTTATTGTCAACTGATAATGCAGTTGTTGATGAATTGTAACCTCAGCCTGAAATTTGTGCTCAAATCCTGGTGTGACTTGAACCAATAACCTTCCAACTTAGGTGTGGATGTTGCCACTAGGCTCAGCTGTCACAAACTCAGGTTTCCCTCACTTTGGTGAGTTTCTTGATTGCCCCATTATTTCCAGGGCTTTCGTGGTTATGGGGAGGAGGACCAGACCATGATTCTAGATTGCTATTGATGCAGATCCATCGCAACCTTAGAATGGGGCCAAAGCAGATATTCCTTTCTTTATTCTGCAGTACCAGTGTTTGCTGACCATGACCACACTGTAGATCCAGAGTATGTGAAACTAAGAGCAGGTCCCAATGTCTATGGATGACTTTTCTAAACCATCTGTTAATCATGTGCTAGGTTATATCAGAGAAGATTTAGAAAAGGTTGCTCCTGTACCCAAAGATAATCCTGGACATGATAGTCTAATGTTCTTAATTTTCTTTTAAATCCCTTGTTTTTTAAACATGGGTGGGGAGTGGAGGGAAAGAATAGCCTTAAGCTGTCAGTGTGAATTCAAAAGTAAGCACTGCTTGGACTTCCTTTATTGAGTGCAAGTTAACAAAAAAGAATTATCATCTCTTCTACAGGAAGGATGTTGTTAAACTTGAGAGGGTGCAGAAAAGTTTTACAAGGATGTTGCTGGGACTGGAGGGTTTGTGTTATATGGAGAGGCTGAATAGGTACTGCAGTTTTCCCTGGAGCTTCAGAAGCTGATGGATGACCTTATAGAAGTTTATAAAATCACGAACAGCATAGATAGCATGTTTAGCTATTGTTGCTTTCTTAGGTGGGGAAGTCCAACACTAGAGGGCATAGATTGAAGATGAAAGGGGAAATATTTGAAAGGGAACTGAGGGGATAACTTTTTCATGCAGAGAGTGGTGCTCATATGGATCGAGCTGCCAGAGAAAGTCACGGAGGCGGGTACACTTACAGCATTTAAAATGCATCTGGATTGGTACATGAACAGGAAGGGTTTACAGAGATATGGGCCAAATGCTGAGAAAGGGGAATAGGTGACACGAGGATGCCTGGACAGCACGGATGAATTGGACTGAAGGGTCTATTTCCGTGCTGAGTGACTCTATGCCTCTGTTTTCAAAAGAGCTCTTTGCTGACTGTTTCTGACGTCTTTGTTATGTGACCATGATACGTGGCTGAGTTCAGAGGTTACAATAAATTGAGCAAGGGCTGTGAGTCGCCAACTTGATTGATGGTTGAAAGATGTGATTAAAGGATTAGGCTAGGAGAATCCATAGTAGACTAGGACTTTTTTCATTCGAAAGACGGAGATTGAGAGGGGACCTGATTGAGGTCGACAAAATCATGAGGGGTATAGACAAGGTGGATATCAAGAAGCTTTTTCCCAGAGTGGGGGACTCAATTACTAAGGGTCATGAGATCAAAGTGAGAGGAGGAAAGTTTACTGGAGATATGCGTAGAAAGTTCTTTAAGCAGAGGGTGGTGGGTGCCTGGAACACGTTGCCAGCGGAAGTGGTAGACGCAGACACGTTAGCGTCTTTTAAGATGTATCTGGACAGATACATGGATGGACAGGGAGCAAAGGGATATAGACCCTTAGAAAATAGATGACAGGTTTAGGCAGAGGATCTGTCTTAGGTGGCAAATGGAGTTCAATGCAGATAAATGTGAGGTGATTCCCTTTGGGAAGAATAATAGGAAGGCAGAATGTCAATGGCAAGATTCTTGGTAGTGTGGATGTGCAGAGCGATCTTGGTGTCCAGGTACATAGATCCCTGAAAGTTGCCACCCAGGTTGATAGTGCTGTTAAGAAGGCATATAGAACATAGAACAATACAGCGCAGAACAGGCCCTTCAGCCCTCGATGTTGCGCCGCTCTGTGAACTAATCTAAGCCCATCCCCCTACACTATCCCATCATCATCCATATGCTTATCCATGGACTGTTTAAATGCCCCTAATGTGGCTGAGTTAACTACATTGGCAGGCAGGGCATTCCACGCCCTTACTACTCTCTGAGTAAAGAACCTGCCTCTGACATCTGTCTTAAATCTATCACCCCTCAATTTGTAGCTATGCCCCCTCGTACTAGCCGACGTCATCATCCTAGGAAAAAGACTCTCACTGTCCACCCTATCTAATCCTCGGATCATTTTGTATGTCTCTGTTAAATCCCCTCTTAGCCTCCTTCTCTCCAATGAGAACAGACCCAAGTCCCTCAGCCTTTCCTCATAAGACCTTTGCTCCAGACCAGGCAACATCCTGGTAAATTTCCTCTGCACCTTTTCCAATGCTTCCACATCCTTCCTGTAATGGGGCGACCAGAACTGTACACAATATTCCAAGTGAGGCCGCACTAGCGTTTTGTACAGTTGCAGCATGACATCACGGCTCCGGAACTCAATCCCTCTACCAATGAAACCTAACACACCGTATGCCTTCTTAACAGCACTATCAACCTGGGTGACAACTTTCAGGGATCTATGTACCTGGACACCAAGATCCCTCTGCACATCCACACTACCAAGAATCTTTCCATTGACCCAGTATTCTGCCTTCCTATTATTCTTCCCAAAGTGCGTCACCTCACATTTATCTGCATTGAACTCCATTTGCCACCTTTCAGCCCAATTCTGCAGTTTATCCAAGTCTCCCTGCAACCTGCAACATTCTTCCACACTGTCCACCACTCCACCGACTTTAGTGTCATCTGCAAACTTACTAACCCATCCACCTATGTCTGCGTCCAAGTCATTTATAAAAATGACAAACAGCAGTGGTCCCAAAACAGATCCTTGTGGCACACCACTAGTAACCGGACTCCAGGCTGAATATTTTCCATCAACCACCACTCCTTGCCTTCTTTCAAAAAGCCAGTTTCTAATCCAAACTGCTAAATCTCCCTCAATCCCATGCCTCCGCATTTTCTCCGATAGCCTACCATGTGGAACCTTATCAGAGGCTTTACTGAAGTCCATGTACACCATGTCAACTGCCCTACCCTCATCCACATGCTTGGTCACCTTCTCAAAAAGTTCAATGACGTTTATGAGACACGACCTGCCCTTGACGAATCCATGTTGACTATCTCCAATCAAATTGTTGCTTGCTAGATGATTATAAATCCTATCTCTTATAATCCTTTCCAAAACTTTTCCTACAACAGATGTAAGGCTCACTGGACTATAATTACCTGGGTCATCTCTACTGCCCTTCTTGAACAAGGGCACAACATTTGCAATCCTCCAGTCCTCTGGTACTAAACCTGTAGACAATGACGACTCAAAGAGCAAGGCCAAAGGCTCCGCCATCTCCTCCCTACCTTCCCAGAGAATCCTCGGAAAAATCCCATCCGGCCCAGGGGATTTATCTACCATCACACCTTCTAGGATTGATAACACCTCCTCCTTACTAACCTCAATCCTTTCAAGTCTAATAGTCCGCATCTCAGTCTTCTCCTCTACAATATTCTCCTTTTCCTGAGTGAAAACAGATGAGAAATATTTGTTTAGCACCTCTCCGATCTCCACAGGGTCCACACACAACTTCCCACTTCTGTCTTTGACTGGCCCTATTCTTACCCTAGTCATCCTTTTATTCCCCACATACCTATAGAAAGCTTTAGGGTTCTCCTTAATTCTACCTGCTAATGACTGCTCATGTCCCCTCCTTGCTCTTCTTAACTCTCTCTTTAAATCCTTCCTAGCTAATCTGTAACTCTCCATCGCCTCATCTGAACCATCTCGTCTCAATGTCACATAAGCCTCCCTCTTCCGCTTAACAAGAGATACAATTTCTTTTGTAAACCAAGGTTCCCTTACCTTATCACTTCCTACCTGCCTGACAGGGACATACCTATCAAGGACACGCAATATCTGTTCCTTAAACCAGCTCCACATTTCGGTTGTCCCCATCCCCTGCATTTTGCTACCCCATTCTATCCCTCCTAAGTCTTGCCTAATCGCATTATAATTGCCTTTCCCCCATCTATAACTCTTGCCCAGTGGCATGTTCCTATCCCTTTCCATTGCTAAACTAAACGTAACCGAATTATGGTCACTCTCTCCAAAGTGCTCACCTACCACCAAATCAAACACCCGGCCTGGTTCGTACCAAGTACCAGATCCAGTGTGGCCTCCCCTCTTGTCGGCCCTTCGACATACTGTGTCAGGAAACCCTCCTGCACACATTGGACAAAAACTGATCCATCCGATGTACTAGAGTTACAGCATTTCCTGTCCCATAATGACCACCTTGTTCCTTTCACTCCTGCCCAGAATCGTTTTGCCGATCCTCTCCTCCACATCCCTGGAACTTTGCGGAGGCCTATAAAAAACTCCCAGCAGTGTGACCTCTCCTCTCCTGTTTCTGACCTCAGCCCGTACCACCTCAGTAGACGAGTCCTCGTCAAAAGTTCTTTCAGCCA
The DNA here is from genome assembly GCA_024137785.1 of Ginglymostoma cirratum. Taxonomy (NCBI): domain Eukaryota; kingdom Metazoa; phylum Chordata; class Chondrichthyes; order Orectolobiformes; family Ginglymostomatidae; genus Ginglymostoma; species Ginglymostoma cirratum. The sequence continues at coordinate 298,558 of JAHRHZ010000176.1, forward strand.
CCGTTATACTGTCCTTGACTAACAAAGCCACACCTCCCCCTCTTTTACCACCTTCCCTGATCTTTATGAAAGATCTAAACCCTGGAACCTGCAACATCCATTCCTGACCCTGCTCTATCCACGTCTCCGAAATGGCCACAACATCGAAGTCCCAGGTACCTATGCATGCTGCAAGCTCACCTACCTTATTCCGGATACTCCTGGCGTTGAAGTAGACACACTTCAAACCAGCTTGCTGTCTGCCAGCACACTCCTGTGATGGTGAAATCCTGTCCATGTCCTCCCTTCTCTCATCCTCCTGTGTACTGGAACTACACCACAGGTTCCCATGCCCCTGCTGAGCTAGTTTAAATCCGCATATGATGTGTTAGGTTTCATTGGTAGAGGGATTGAGTTCCGGAGCCATAATGTCATGCTGCAAGTGTACAAAACGCTAGTGCGGCCTCACTTGGAATATTGCGTACAGTTCTGGTCGCCCCATTACAGGAAGGATGTGGAAGGATTGAAAAGGTGCAGAGGAGATTTACCAGGATATTGCCTGGTCTGGAGCAAAGGTCTTATGAGGAAAGGCTGAGGGACTTGGGTCTGTTCTCAATTGGAGAGGAGAAGGCTAAGAGGGGATTTAATAGAGACATACAAAATGATCCAAGGATTAGATAGGGTGGACAGTGAGAGTCTTTTTCCTAGGATGATGACGTCAGCTAGTATGAGGGGACATAGCTGCAAATTGAGGGGTGATAGATTTAAGACAGATGTCAGAGGCAGGTTCTTTACTCAGAGAGTGGTAAGGGCGTGGAATGCCCTGCCTGCCAATGTAGTTAACTCAGCCATATTAGGGGCATTTAAACAGTCCTTGGATAAGCATATGGATGATGATGGGATAGTGTAGGGGATGGGCTTAGATTAGTTCGCAGGTTGGCGCAACATCGAGGGCCGAAGGGCCTGTTCTGCGCTGTATTGTTCTGTGTTCTATGTTCTATGTTCTATGTTCTATCTCGATCAGCGCAGGCTTGGAGGGCCAAAGGGCCTGTTCCTGTGCTGTAATTTTCTTTGTTCTTTATTCTTTATTTCTTGGCTGTATTTCATGTGAAGAATGAATTTGTGTTTGTTTTTATAAAAGTTGAGCAATTGAGATTTGAAAACTTTGAATAGACTTCATGAATGAGATTTTTCGCTATCTTGTGTGCGCCAGCAAGAGCTGTATTAGATTATTTATTTTTACATGTATGGGGTTTGGTGGGTTAAAGTACTGAGAGAGCTGGAGAGCCTAATTGCTTCTAAAACAATTGGGACAGAACCGTTGGAAATAGAGAGAGGCCCACAATCAATCTGCCTTTGCACTCACCCATTCTCATGGCCTTCTGGTGTCAGTAGGCCCCACTCTCAATCCTGACACATCTTAATGGTATGAAAGTTAGAGCTAATAGGGTCCTTAAAACTAGATGGGACCGCTATGATGGGAAATTTCTTAACTCAAGGCTCATGACTCATCAGCGAAAATCTGAACATTCCGTCCTCAGTGAGGAATTATGCAGAAGGCGGTTCACCCTTCTGTATGGTGCATTGAACAGGATTTTAGTTCTGTAATTAAATGGGTTTTAGTGAGTTAAAAGCTTGCCCAGCAATAATATACCCATGCTTTTTCCCCAATGTCCATTTCCCCCTCACTGCAAAGTGACATTTTAATGTATGATATTTCAAACCAAAAATTGAGAGATTTATGTCCGCCAATTATACTTCTGAAAACTTGCATGATCATACTTTTAGCTACTCATATGTAGTCACAGGCATCTATGGATTTATAATCAACAGCCAACATTATAGGGAAATTAGAATCAGTCAAACTCCTGCAAAGAAAGGTCCCAAGAAAGTGCTTATTCTTTATAAATTATTTTATAAACTATCTGATTATTTTCATGGTATCATATTGACACTTGCTTCTATCATTTTTTAACCATCTTACAGAGCTAGATGCAGGACAGGTTGGATTGGCTCTGTCGTATGCTGTCACGCTAATGGGCATGTTCCAATGGGGAGTGCGACAAAGTGCTGAAGTTGAAAATCTGGTAAGAGTGCTGTTAAAATGTATTGTTTAGTGAACTACAAAAATTTAATTAATTGTCCAGTGGGTAGTTTCTGCTTTTGGCACAAGCAGTGATCTGGGAGCAATTTGAATCCAATTACAGAAGTGTTTCTCTCCTCAACATTCTGTTCTAATTTATCTGCGTGTCACCAAATATAAAATCTATTCTGAACCAGTGCATTTAAGTACTTTTTGAAACAAGTTTTAAAAGTTTTTGCCTTAAAAATATTCCTTGATATATTCAGTATTTAATTATTTTGGCTAAAAATGAATACATCACAAACAAAAATTTTGAATCACAATTTCAACTGACCTGACTCTAAGTAACCTGACCTGAAATTGCAGAAATTACCATACAAAGTTATTATAGAGTCATAGAGCAAGACATAATAGAAACAAACCCATCAACCCAACTTTCCCATGCTGACCAGGTTTCCTGAATTGAACTAGTCCCATTTGCCTGAATTTGACCCAAATTCCTATAAATCTTTCCTTTCCACATATCTATCTAAATGTCTTTCAAATGTTGCAATTGTACTCACCTTTACTACTTCCGGTGGCAGCTCGTTCCATATGTGCACCACCCTCACTGTGAAAAAGGTAATCCTCCACTCCCATTTAAATCTATCCCCTCTCACCTTAAACTTATGCCGTCTAGTTTTGGAGAGCCCTATCCTGGGGAAAAGACCTTGGTATTCACATTATCAATCCTCCTCATGATTTTATAAACCTCTATAAGCTCACCTGCTCCTACACTCCAGGGAAACAAGTCCCAACCTATCCAGTCTGTCCTTATGATTCAAGCCCTCTAGTACTGATGACATCCTTGTAAATCTTTTTTGCACCCTTTCTAGTTATGTAACATTTTCTTACACGAGAATTGTACGCAGTACTCCAAATGTGGCCTAATGCTGTCTTGAACCGTTGTAACATGACGTCCCAACTCCTGCTCTCAGTGCTGCAACTGATGAACACAAGCATGCCAAACATCATCTTCACCTTCCTATCTACCTGTGATGTCAGTTTCAAGGAACTATGTGTCTGCACACCTAGGTCTCTCTGTTTAACAACACTCCCCAGGACCCTACTATTATTTGTGTAAGTCCTGCCCTGCTTTTTCTTACCAAAATATAACATCTAGCGTTTGTCTACATTAAATGCCATCTGCAATTCGCCTTTCCTTGGCCCAGTGGACTAGTTGATAAAGATCCCATTGTATTCTTAGATAATCTTCTTTATTATCCACTTTACCACCAATTTTGATGTCATCTGCAAACTTCCTAACAAAGCCTCCCGTATTCTCATCCAAATCGTTTATATAAATGACACATAACTGTGGACCCAGAAACAATCCTTGTGGCACACTAATGGTCAGAAGCTTCCAGTCTGAACAACAACCCTTTGCTACCACCCTCTGTCTCCTAGTTTCAAGCCAATTTTGCTAGCTCTGCCTTGATTCCATCTGATCTAGCCTTACAAAAATGTATACCTTGTCAAAGGCCTTGCTAAAGTCCATGTGGATAATGTCTACTGTGCTGCTTGTATCTATCATCATGGTCACTTCTTCAAAAGACTCAGTCAAGTTTGTGAGACATGATTTCCTGTTCACAAAGCCACGCTGACTATCCCTAATCAGTCCTGCTTTTCCAAATGCATGTTGATCCCGTTTCTCAGAATCCCCTCCAACAACTTACCCTCACTGATGTCAGGCTCACTGGTCTGTAATTCCCTGGTTTTTCCTTGCAGCCTTTCATAAATAATGGCGCAACATTAGCCACCCTCTTCTTTTGGCACTTCACCCACGGCTGTCAATGATGCAAACATCTCTGCTAGGAGCTCCACAACTTCTTCCCTAGCTTCCCACAATGTCCTGGGATGCACCCAGGATAAGGGCTTGAATCCTAGCAGGAACATGCTGGCCCTGAACTCAGGTTATCTCGCTTTTGACAGCTTCCCACTTGCCAGCCATCTCTTTACCTGCGAATAACCTCTCTCAATCAACTTTTGAAAGTTCGTGTCTAATACCATCAAAATTTGCCTTGCCCCTATTTAGAACTTTAACTTGTGGAGCAGGCCTATTCTTTTCCATAACTAATTTAAAAACTAATAGAATTATGGTCACTGGTCCCAAGGTGTTCCCCCACTAATACCCCAGTCCACTTGCCCTGCCTTATTTCCCAAGAGGAGGTCACATTTGCCCCCTCTCTAGTAGATCCATCTAAATATTCATTGAGAAAGTTTGCTTGAACACACTTAAAAATTTCTCCCAATCTAAGCCCTCAATAGTTTGGCAGTCCCAATCTATATTTTGAAAATTAAAATCCCATACTATTTCAACCCTATTATTCTTACAAATATCTTCAATCTCCCTATATACTTGCTCTTCAATTTCCTGCTGACTATTGGGGGGAGCCTATGGTACATTCCCATCAAAGTGGTCATCCCCCTCCTTTTTCTCAATTCCATCCACCTTCACTGGACGATCTCGCAGGAATATCATGTCTAAGTATTACCGAACGTTTTCCCTAATCAAAAATGCCATTCCGTCTCCCCTCTTGTCTCCCCTTCTATCCTTTCTGTAGCATCTGTACCCCAGCACATTGATGTGCTGGTCCTGCCTCTCCATCAGCCACATTTCTATTTCTTAATACCATGGTCCTGTGCCCTAAATTGATCTGCTTTATCTGTCAGCACTCTTGCATTCAAATAAATGCAATTTAATTCGTCAGTCTCCGCTTGTTCACTGTCACACTGTTGCCTGCCTTGTCTATTTAACTTGCTCTTTTTAATTTCTTTACCAGTTTCAACCTTCTCTCTTGTCTCATTGTTGCTTAGAGTCTCATTCCCCTGCCAAACTAGTTTAAACCCTCCCAGGTAGCTTTGGCAAATTTCTGTAACCATCTGCAAGTTTTATTTGAGTATTTAGTTTCTTAGTAAATCTTAAGAATTGCAATCAGAAGCTTTTTAAACCTGTGTGTTACCATTATCAGTTTAACTGTTAGAGCTTTGTTAAAGATCTTTCGGCAGAGTGGTTGCGTCCCTACCACAGTGTTCAAGTCCCACCTTCACCAGAGGTGTGTTGTAACATATCTCAACAGTTAGATTAAAAGTAATTTATTGGCCTGCAAATAAGTGCAACAACGATTGCTTCATCCTGTGCCAGGGCTATTTTTGAGGATGGAGTGAACTTCCAGCACAATTAATTTTAAAGAACTTGGAAACTCAAGCTAATTTTAATTTATGCCTGATATTCAGTACTTTCAAATGAGGTTTGTCAATTTTGTGTGACTTGTTCCATATTGTTTGAATTTTTCATACTTATTCAGTAGGTGTGGGTTTCATTGGCTGGGCCAGCATTTATTGCCCGAACTTAGTTGTCTTTCAGAAATTGGTGGTGAGTTGTCTTAGAACATAGAACAGTACAGCACAATACAGGCCCTTCGGCCCACAATGTTGTGCCAACCTATTATCCTACTTTAATGTCAAACTAACTTGCATACCCTTCATTTTACTAACATCCATGTGCTTGTCCAAGAGTGGCTTAAATGTCCCTAATGTATCTGACTCTACTACCACCACTGGCAGTGAATTCCACGCACCCACTGCTCTCTGTGTAAAGAACCTACCTCTGACATCTCCCCTATACCTACCTCCAGTCACCTTAAAATTATGCCCCCTCGTAATAGTCATTTCCACCCTGGGAAAAAGTATTTGGCTATCCACTATATCTATTCCTCTCATCATCTTGTACACTTCAATCGTCATCTCTGATCCTTCTTCGCTCCAATGAGAAAAGCCCTAACTCCCTCAACCTTTCCTCTTAAGATCTGCCCTCCAGTCCAGGCAGCATCCTGACAAATCTCCTCTGCACCCTGTCTAAAGCTTCCACATCCTTCATATTACAGGTGACCAGAACTGATCACAGTATTCCAAGTGTGGTCTAACCAGGGTTTTATAGAGCTGCAGCATAACCTCATGGCTCTTAAACTCAATCCCCTTGCCAATGAAAGGCAACACACCATGTATCTTCTTAACAACCCTATCAACTTGGGTGGAAACTTTGAGGGATCTATGGACATGGACCCTAAGATTCCTCTGTTCCTCCACACTACCAAGAATCCTGCCCTTATCCCTGTGTACTGCATTCAACTTCGACCTTCCAAAATGAATTACTTCACACTTTTCTGGGTTGAATTCCACCTGCCACTTCTTTGCCTCACTCTCCCTCTTGCCAATGTCCTGTTGCAACTGACAACAGCCCTCCACACTACCCACAACTCCACCAACCTTCGTGTCATCAGCAAACTTACTAACCCACCCTTCCACTTCCTCATCCAAGTCATATATAAAGATCACAAAGAGCAGAGGTCTCAAAATAGATCCCTGTGGAACACCACCGGTCACCGAGCTCCAGGCTGATTACTTTCCATCTACTACCACCCTCTGTCTTCTATTGGACAGCCAATTCTGTACCCAGACAGCCAAATTTCTCTGAATCCCTTGCCTCCTTACTTCTGAATGAGCTTACCATGGGGAACCTTATCAAATGCCTTGCTAAAATCCATATACATCACATCCAGTGCTCTACCTTCATCAATGTGTTTTGTCACATCCTCAAAGAATTCAATAAGGCTTGTGAGGCATGACCTGCCCCTCTCAAATCCATGCTGACTATCTCTATTCAAACCACACTTTTCCAAACAATCATAAATACTGTCTCTCAATCCTCTCCAATAATTTGCACACCACATAAGTAAGACTGAGATAAAAGGTACTGCAGATGCTGGAGAATCCAAGATAACAAGGTGTGGGGCTGGATGAACACAGCAGGCCAAGCAGCATCATAGGAGCAGGAGAGCTTGATGTTTCGGGCCGAGACCCTTCATCAGAAATGGGGGAGGGGAAGAGGGTTCTGAAATAAATAGGGAGAGAGGGGGAGGTGGATAGAAGATGGATAGAGGAGAGGATAAGTGGAGAGGAGGCAGACAAGTCGAAGAGGCGGGGATGGAGCCAGTAAAGGTGAATGTAGGTGGGGAAGTAGGGAGGAGATAGGTCAGTCCAGGGAGGACGGACAGGTCAAGGGGGTGGGATGAGGTTAGTAGATAGGAAATGGGGGTGCGGCTTGAGGTGGGAGGAGGGGATAGGTGGGTTGAAGGACAGGTTAGGGAGGCGGGGACGAGCTGGGCTAGTTTTGGGATGCGGTTGGGGGAGGGGAGATTTTGAAGCTTGTGAAATCCACATTGATACCATTGGGCTGCAGGGTTCCCAGGCTGAATATGATTTGCTGTTCCTGCAGCCTTCGGGTGGCATCACTGTGGCATTGACAGGAGGCCCAGAATGGACATATCGTCTGAGGAATGGGAGGGGGAGTTGAAATGGTTCGCGACTGCGAGGTGCAGTTGTTTGTTGCGAACTGAGCGCAGGTGTTCTGCAAAGCGGTCCCCAAGCCTCCGCTTGGTTTCCCCGATGTAGAGGAAGCCACAACGGGTACAGCGGATGCAGTATACCACGTTGGCAGATGTGCAGGTGAACATCTGCCTGATGTGGAAAGTCTTGGGGCCTGGGATTGGGGTGAGGGAGGAGGTGTGGGGGCAGGTGTAGCACTTCCTGCGGTTGCAGGGAAAAGTGCCGGGTGTGGTGGAGCTGGAGGGGAGTGTGGAGCGGACAAGGGAGTCCCGGAGGGAGTGGTCCCTCCGGAAAGCAGATAAGGTTGAGGGGGGGAGGGAAAATGTCTTTGGTGATGGGGTCAGATTGCTGATGGCGGAAGTGTCGGAGGATGATGCGTTGGATCCGGAGGTTGGTGGGGTGGTAAGTGAGGACGAGGGGTATTCTTTTTTGGTTATTATTGCGGGGACGGGG